>APFE031689112.1:0-52157 GCA_000404065.3 Pinus taeda
AAATAAAAAGATTATATCAGAGTCGTCTATAGAAGCAATGGAATTGACGTTAAAAGTGATTAGAATTCGGGTAAAAAAATTCAAAAAAATTTGTACAGACAATATTTGAATCATGTTTTTGATAGTGAAAATAAATTCAGCACTATTAAAAACTTTTAAAACACTTAAAGTTATGAAATTTGACCATTTTATTTAGATTTACAAATATCCCTTATTAAATAATTTTCAAAATCTCACTTAAATTTGGATAACTTCCTAAAAATCGAACTACAAAATATTTTTGTCTACACTTTGATAGATATACAACACGTGATATAAAATGAAAACATTAAAACGCTTTAAGATAAGAGCTATCTCGTAACTTGTGGAGAGAGTTGAAGATACCATATCTCCTATCTTCTAAACAAAGGACACTTAAAATCACTTATGTTACATCTTCCCATCGCATGCCGTGACGATTGACCACACCTGAAATAAACATGCGAATCTTAAATGGACAACTGTAACACTTACATGGAGGGGCTCTTTTCAAATAAATGGGGCCCACTAAATTACAGAGGACGAAGCCATCAAATCAACCGTTCATTTTCTGCATATTTTCTGTGTAACTTCATTCCGAACCCAGCCTAAGTGGTTGAGGACCTGAGGTCCTTTTTTTTCAGGGACGGAATATTGTGGGGCTGGGAAATCGGCGCCTCAAGTAATTTGGACCAGTGTACATGGTCGCTCCCAGGAATGGATGGCAGGACTTGTCCTCACTTAACCCCACACGCAACTTAAATGGTTGAGTCTAGGCTAAGCACTTAATTACGATAATTATGTTAATAGATTATTTATTCATAATTTAATTGTCTATAATTCGACTTGAAATGGACTTACTTCAGGATCTATATCCAGACAATTCGCTTGAAATAGACTTACTTCAAAATCTATCTCTCTTTTTATCCCCAAATAAATAAATTGATGGGGGGCAAAACATTCAATTTAACCACCAAATAAGGAATTCGATAAACTCAATAAAATTAGAAAATGTCCATCAAATTTTAATACCAGAATGTCCAAAGATGTCATACAATGGAGGAAAAGTTGATCTTTTGAATGTACTCAAAATTTTGTTAAAATTGGTAAACAAAAAATTAATTGATTTTTAAGAATGGTTGAATTGAAACATTTTTTTTGCATGTTTATTTTTTACTTGTAAATTATATAGGTTGTATTTTGTGAAAATTCTATTCATAGAAGGAATGGGCAATAGCAAAGTCTATATGTTACTATAAGATGACAAAAAAATGCCAAGAAGAATTAGACTTTGTTGAAGGTGGTGTAAAAAATACTTGAGGAATTAGACCTCCAAAACCTCCCATGCTTGTAGGTAGTGCTGAAGGAGACTACAAGGTTACTGCGACAACTTTATTTGTCACTTCCTAGATCAGGTGACAAACCTACCCTTCTTAGGAGGCCGAGACACTCATTTCTAATCTTTGAAAAGCCAATTTTAGAGCTCCATCGCTCCTACCACATTGGCAGAGAGTGATGCATCACACATTTCTCCCTTGCAAGGGGCGACGATCCCCCTAGAGACACTAACAAAGGATGACGACTTTGTAAACCTTTTAGATTTGCTCATTTTCAAGGATAGTTTGAGAAGGATGAAAGATGCCTTGTCAAATGGTTTGAGAGTTTTCATTAGACACTAAACTTACTATGACCTAGGTGTCTACATTCATCCTCTCATTTCCTTACCATCCTCTCATTTCCTTACCAAATCTATATAAGGAGGCTATTACTAATGGAGAAGGAAATGGGGATAATTATGCAATGAAACACTTCAAAATTCTCAAAATAATCAATGGGTATCCTTATTAGTGATCATTAGCCAAAAAGAATCATGGATCAAGGAACCAAAAGGGAGTATGTTACATTCAAGGTATATTCGTATATTGGTATTTTCTTCATTAATATAAATATCTTAGTTTCCCTCAATTTCTATTTTTCAATATATTCCATGAGTGATGTGAAAACAAGTTGATGCTCTAGGGCCACTCGTTAGCATATACATATATAAAATGTTGTGTATTAAGAGAAGTCTCACTTTTCACGTAAGTATTATATATCTTTAGCAAGTAGCTATAATCTCGGGCTATATTGATACATGAGTTAAACTTTTTTTAAATAGATCAATACCCTGCAATGATTTATTTAAAAAAAGTAGGGTATTGATCTATTTAAAACCTCTAGTTGGGAAGCTCTTATGACGAGTTGGGAAGCCTAAATAAAGTTAAAAATATTAATTTTTACCCCATGTGTGTGTGTGTGTGTGTGCGTGTATATATATATATATATTATATATATATATATATATATATATATATATATATTATATATATACACGCATTCTTGAACGCTGTCGAATGCAACAGCCTCTGCTCCCCGCATTAGCTTGACGCCTGTTAACACCCAGGTTGTTCTCTTTGACTCTAAGAGAATACGGCCGGGGTAACCACTAACCAATCTTTGGGCTACAGCTTCTAGCCTAGCTGCAGTCAGAGAGGGCTCTCTCTATAAGGTTTTGTCACTGCTTTCAGTGAAGGTTTTAGGCTAGTTATGGAGTGAATATTTTGGTTGTTTTTGTGTTTGTGTTTGGTCATCCTGGTATACCAACTTATATCTCTCTCTCACTTGTGCCCTCACAATTGTTCCAGGGTGAACCTTTCAAGCCACATCACCCTTCCTCGTCCAATCAAGTTAGGGAAATCAGGTCACACCAATGCAAAGCCTCCACGACTAGTGGTTTACCTAGTTAAGGATAGGGTTTCCCGGTTCTATCTTATAAGTTCAGGGCTTGGTCCATCTTGCACCACATCAAGTTTTCCTTCAATATCTACCATGGATCGACTAAGGGATCTTGGCCTTGCCTTATATGATGCACTAGACGAGGATCTTTACAATTATCATAAGAGAAAGTCTCTACCCTACCATGATTTCCCTGAGTTGGTTATTTTGACCATGGCTTTGTCTCAGAGATACTATAGAGCTCCAAATCAACGCGAGTATTTGGTGCCAATGTCAATGGTGTATTAAGGTGCCCTATGGTGCTACCCCTTCTGAGCTTGAGCCAATTCAACTCCAAGGAGTTCCTAGCCCATATGCATTCCCTATTCTCAGACAAGGAATTTCAAGCATGGTGGCGTAGGATCTCATGCAACCATTACCTACCACGGGCTTGGTGTGGATCCCTGAAAGGTATCCACCTCACCTACCACACACCGGGAGTGCCAGAATCCATGTCAAGGTTTCAAACATCTCTATGGTGCTATGCAGAAACTTCCAAGGCCAAACTAGCTACGCTCTGATGCTAGTAGAAGACAATCAGGGCACTGTTGATACATGGCCAATAGGATATTTAGGTAAAGCGTATGGGGCTCGAATGGCACCAAGCAAAAAACAAACCTCTCGACATTAATACAACGCTTTATGTGCGGCTTAATAGCTTATAAATTTAGACAAATGAATTAATGTATACAATTGCAGACCCTACTAGGTAGGTTGTCTCCTACATAATTATTTCATATCAATAAAAAGGGTCTATGTGCCCAATGTTCCAAGTTTCATTCCAAGTTCTTATGGCTCTTATTACAGCGTGTAGCATGGCATGATGTTTCTATGTTATTTATTTAAGTTCTATTATCAATCCAAATGAATCATGGTGCGTAGATCAAGGGTTTAGCACAGGGATACAACCCAAGATGGCTAAGGTATATGGAACTTTAATTTATGTTGCATGTTAGTTGTCATGAACCAGAATAACGAACAATTTAACACATCACCTCATTATAATGTAATCAAGTATATACTTTTGTTTAGTTTGTTTATCAACATTACTCATTTTAGTGATAATATATGCACACAGGTTCATGTGTAATTTCGATAACTACAAGTGTGTTATGATTTGATCTACAAATATATGATAATAGAAATAAACCCAAGAAATAAAAAGATCTAAATATAGAAATGCTTCTCTTTATTAATATCAAACCCTTAAGGTAGGGCAACACCATACATTCACTCCTTAAGGAAGGAGAACACTCCACAAGCCATATGCACGTTCATGCAATATTCCTTGACATCTCTCAATGGGGAGTCTCTAACCTCTATATAGGCCTCATACATACAATACCATGGGTCATTACCATGGTTCCCTCAATACCATCTATCTAATACCATGGGCTTATTACATTATTGCTAACTACTTGTTGTCCCTTACATGATACGGGTTAACCACCTTATTTATTACTATGGCCTGTCCCATTATTACATTATTCCCTTGGGTACCTCCCTCTGTACCCCATACTATCCCCCTTCAGTATACTCCTTCTGAATACATCCATGAACCTGCAATAAGGAGATACCAGCAGAAAATAACCCTTTAGGTTTCTTGGTTTCCTTCTTTCCTGTAAAAATAAAATCTTCGCTAGGTTGTGTGCCTGTCTGTCTAAGCTTAGTAGGAGGACCCAAAAAATTAGATTTATGGTCAAAGTGGTTACAAATGGATTCTGCAAACATCTTCTGAGTAATTGTCCTTGGATAGCATTTAGAATGCGACTGCGACCATTGCCATCTTTCTTGGTCCAAGTAAAGTTCTCCCACACGTAGTTTAGTTTCATCATCTATGATCTGTTCCAGAGTGAAATACTGTTCCATTTGTGCTAACCATGTTGCCAAATTAGAGCCATCAAATTGTACATCTTCATCGAATTCCAATCTATGCACTGGAATTTCAGATTCGCACTGCAGTTGTTCCGCCTTCACAAAAAATTCTGAAAAAGAACCGATTTTAAATCAACGATATCTCTCTCATCCGTACTTCGATTCGACCAAATTTTTTTTTTTGAAATTGGGTATTTTTTCACAAATAACTTAGATATATAATTAGATTCTACAAATATTGCCCCAGAACATATATATCTAATCTACAAACTCGCGCCCCAAAAAATTTCAACAACACAACTAATTTTTAAATCAACAATATCTCCCTCGTCCAGGCTCCGATTTGGCTGATTGTTTTTTTCAAATTGGGTAATTTTTCACAAAAAACCTAGATCTGCAATTATATTCTGCAGAATTTGCACTAGAACATACATATTTGATCCACAAACTCGCAGCCCTGAAAAACGACTACAACACAAATAATTTTTAAATCAGCAATATCTCCCTCATCCGGACTCTGCTTCGACCGATTTTTTTTTTAAATTGGGTATTTTTTCACAAAAACCAAGATTTACAATTATATTCTATAGATTTTGCACCATAATGTACAGGTCTGATTTGCAAAGTCGCCATCCGAAAAAGTTCTTGCAACAAAAAAAAAAAAATCTGCTTTGCCCAAGAAAGTGCTTTGATACCAATTGTTATAGATCTGATCTGAAAATATATGATAATAGAAATAAACCCAAGAAATAACAATATCTGAATATAGAAATGCTTCTCTTTATTAATAGCAAACCCTTAAGATAGGGCAACACCATACATTCACTACTTAAGGAAGGAGAACACTTCACAAGCCATATCCCTGTTCATACAATATTCCTTAACATATCTCAATGGGGAGTCTCTAGCCTCTATATAGGCCTCATATATACAATACCGTGGTTCCCTCAATACCATCTATCTAATACCATGGGCTTATTACATTATTGCTAACTACTTGTGGTCCCTTACATGATACGGGTTAACCACCTTATTTATTACTATGGCCCATCCCATTATTACGTTATTCCCTTGGGTACCTCCCTCTATACCCCATACTATCCCCCCTTGGTATATTACAAAGGGTCATTCTTTAATGGGGTGCATCCACATGTTCATCATATTAATAGCACAAATACAATCTCAATCTAGAACTATTGCAACCAGAAATGCTTCATAATTCACCAACAAGTAAATAGGAATAAATGGATACTTATCTTTAAATTTGCAGGGAAACTATGTATAGGTCAAAGAATCTCCACCCAACCATAAACAACTACAACCACACCTGCTTGCAGCTTTCACCCTCGAGCCAGATTCCAAAATCTGACGAGGATGCTTTCTTAAGGGAATCGATCACCAACTAGCAAATGAAGACAGGAAATTCCGGAGGACCTTTTCCTCAATCCCACATTTGACTATTACGATATTCTTTAGCACGAGGAGTCCAAAAGTTCTCTACCTCACCCAAAGTGTGCGCAAAGTGGTTCACTCCCTTCCAGGAAGTCAAACATCCACTATAATAGTAAGAGCAATAACCATAGGTCTTTGATCAAGTATTCATTTTATGCTGCTTCAAGATTAGTCTCTTCCCAAGTTGTTTAGGGCTCTAGAGTCTACTATCTCAACCCGCAACCTCCAGGGGAACCAGGATGTTACAAGGCTCTAGAGATTACATCCCCACCCATAACCTCCTAGGTACCAATCTGTTACATGGTTCCAGAGGCCTCGTCTCAATCCACACCTTCTAGGGATCCAAGTTGTTACAGGGTTCCAGAGGCCTCGTCTCAATCCACACCTTCTAGGGATCCAAGTTGTTACAGGGTTCCAGGGATCCTACCTCAACCCACGGCTTCCAAGGACCCCAACTTGTTACTGTGCTCCAAAGACTAGCAACTCAACCCACAACCTCCAGGGAACTTGAGATCCAAACCCCTTCTCTTCTCTTCTCTTTGCTTCTCTTCTCTTCTGCACTGCAACTAATTGAAATAGAGTTATTTGTTTCTATAATGCTGAAATTGCTGTCCCCTCTTTTGCTTCCCTCCAACTACTACTCGCTTCCCTCTTTTATTTTATTTTATTTTTAAATTTATGTGGTATTTTTTTACGTCTTTTAATAACTAAAATGACGATATAAATTTTATAATGCATCTTTTCCTCTCATCTCCACTATGATATATGATAGTGTTCACGGGCACTTGGGAAGAAAGTGTGCATTTCAAATTCATACTTTCTCGCTTCACCTTCACTAGTATATGTGAGAATATTGTTTATTATTTTTAAGTTGAATTATGTGGTATCTTTTCACATTTATTTTACAGTCTCCATTCATTTTTATAGGATAGTGTTCAGATAGGAAAGGAAGTGTGCATTTTAAATACACACTTTCTTTTTTCTCTACCATTATTAAATGAATATTTGTTTTTTCATATCCTGAAAATATTATTAATCATTTTTAAGATGATTATGCCATATTTTTCCCGAAAATCTAAAACTAATAATTAAAATGAGGTAAAATAAAGTGGTGTGTAGTGAGGTATTAGGTGCATTTGAAATGATAGCAATGACTCCAGAATAAAGTCTGCATTTAAAATGTACCGCTTTTTCCTTTTTGGAAATGTTCATTTACTATAGTAAAAGGAAGAAAATATACATTTTATATAAAAGTGGTTATGAAAAGAAAATGTGTATTTGAAATAAATAATTTTTTTCTTTACTATTTTATTACTCTCTATCATAGCAGGATTATAGCAATTTGCCTGTTGACCATTATTAGTTTAGCATTGACCAATCCAAATTATAATGTTTAATTTTGAAAAACAAATATTTATTTTTCAAACATTTGGTTGGACCATAATTTTGAAGATATAGCCATTGTGCCATGTGAATAACTACCTTATATTTTTTTGCCATAATTTCTGGATGTAGTTGCAATATTTATGCCATGATTTTTAAATATTTGTGCAATGACTTTTCATTTTTAAGTTTCATAATTAAAACCCTTGAAAGACCATAATTTTGAAGATATAACCATTGTGCCATGTGAATAATTGCCTCATATTTTTTTGCCATAATTTCTAGATGTAATTGCAATTTTTATGCCATGATTTTTAAATATTTATGCAATGATTTTTCATTTTTAAGCTTCATAATTAAAACCCTTGCAAGACCATAATTTTGAAGATATAGTCATTGTGCCATGTGAATAACTTCTTCATATTTTTTTGCCATAATTTCTGGATGTAGTTGCAATATTTATACCATGATTTTTAAATATTTGTGCAATGATTTTTCATTTTTAAGCTTTATAATTAAAACCATTGAAAAATACCCTATTTACTATCATTCGAGAGCCACCATAATTTAAGCAAGTATTTCCATAAAAAATGAATATAAATGTGCCAACTTAATAATGGTTACTTCCCACCAAAAATTTATGCAAGTCTATATCTCATAATAGAGAGTTAAGTTTTCTACTTCATATATCAATTTGCAATTTTTCTAAATACATAATATCTACTCCAATAATAAAGGCTATACTACCTTGTAGCACTTGTTTTCTAAATACATAATATCTACTCCAATAACAAAAGCTAACTACCTTGTAGCACTTGTTTTCTAAATATATTCAAATAAATAATTCTTTATTTTCTAAATATATAAAATATAAAATCAAGGAAAAAACTATTCATTTAAAGAATGAAGAAATAAAAAGTGTGTATTTTATTTTATTTATGAGCTCAAAAAAAAAATTTAAAAATAAAAAAGAAGTGTATTTGATCTTATATAAATTTCTCTCCTCACCGCTTTAAGAACCATTAATTTAATGAATGTAGAAATAGAAAGTGTGTATTTAATTTTATATATAAGCGAAGAAAATGTGAAAATAGAAAGTGTGTATTTGATTTTATATAAGAGAGAAGAAAATGAAAATTAAAAAAAATATATAGGTTAATTTTTATTATTATTAAATTAAAGATTTTTTTCCATTTTAATAATTTTTTATATATTTTATGTATATAATTTTTTTCCATATATTATATTATTTTTATTCACATTTTAAATAAAAAAGATAATATCAAAATTGTTGATAGAGGTGGAAGAATTGACGTTAAAAGTGGTTAGAATTCAAGCAAAAAAAAATCAAATTTTTTTTTGTATAAATAGTATTTGAATCATGTTTTTGATAGTGGAATAGATTCAGCACCATCAAAAACTTCTAAAGCACTTAAAATTATGAAATTTGACAGTTTTTACTTAAGTTTACAAATATCTCTACCAAATTTTTTCAAAATATGACTGAAATTTCGATAACTTTCTAACCAAAAAATCATGATCATTAACTACAAAATAATTTTGTTTACACACTTTCTTAAAACGTTTGGCTTTTCCCATTTCTATCACCATAGCAATATATTAATGCTGTCTGACATATCGCCCAAACGTTTTAAGATGAGAGCTATTTCGTAATTTGTGGGGAGAGTTGAAGATACCATATCTCCTATCTTCTAAACAAGGACGCTTAGAATCACCTTAAAACCTATGTTACATCTTGCCATCGCATGCCATGACGATAGTCATTGATAATGTAGCCAGAAAATGACTTGCCATCGCATGCCGTGACGCTATCCATGTAGTAGGCCGTGACGATTGACCACACCTGAAATAAACATACGAATCTTAATGGACAACTGTAACACTTACACCTCAAACATCGCATGTCACATGGAGGAGCTGTTTTCAAATAAATGGGGCCCACGCACAATGAACATTAAATTAAAGAGGACGAAGCCATCAAATCAGCAGTTCATTTTCTGCATAACTTTATTCCGAACCGAGCCTAAGTGGTTGAGGACCTGACGTCCCTTTTTTCAGGTACGGAATGTAGTGGGGCTGGGAAATCCGCGCCTCAAGTAATTTGGACCAGTGTACATGGTCGCTCCCAGTGATGGATGGCAGGACTTGTCCTGACTTAACCCCACATGCAACTTAAATGGTTGAGTCTATGGGAAAATCCCACAGCACTGAGTTTAGTTTTGGTGTAGGCTGGGAAAAAAATGTACTCATTTTTATTATAAAATATTTCTAAAATATATTTTTATGTTAAATTTTGAGAAAAAAATAAATTTATTTGTCACTCCCTAGATCGAGTGACAAATCTATCCTTCTTAGGAGTCTAAGACACTCATTTCTAATCTTTGAAAAGCCAATTTTAGAGCTTCATTGCTCCTACCACATTGGCAGAGAGTGATGCATCACACATTTCTCCCTTGCAAGGGGTGATGATCACCCTAGAGACACTAACAAAGGATGACGAATTTGTAAACCTTTTAGATTTGCTCATTTCCAAGGATAGTTTGAGAAGGATGAAAGATGCCTTGTCAAATGGTTTGAGAGTTTTCATTAGACACTAAACTTACTATGACCTAGGTGTCTATTTTCATCCTCTCATTTCCTTACCAAATCTATATAAGGAGGCTATTACTAATGGAAAAGGAAATGGGGATAATTATGCAATGAAACACTTCAAAGTTCTGAAAATAATCAATAGGTATCCTTATTAGTGATCATTAGCCAAGAAGAATCATGAATCAAGGAACCAAAAGGGAGTATGTTACATTCAAGGTATATTCGTATATTGGTATTTTCTTCATTAATATAGATATCTTAGTTTCCCTCAATTTTTATTTTTCAATATATTCCATGAGTGATGTGAAAACAAGTTGATGCTCTAGGGCCACTCGTTAGCATATACATATATAAAATGTTGTGTATTAAGAGAAGTCTCACTTTTCACGTAAGTATTATATCTCTTTAGCAAGTAGCTATAATCTCAGGCTTATATTGATACATGAGTTAAACTTTTTTTAAATAGATCAATACCCTACAATGATTTATTTAAAAAAAGTAGGGTATTGATCTATTTAAAACCTCTAGTTGTGAAGCTCTTATGACGAGTTGGGAAGCCTAAATAAAGTTTAAAATAATAATTTTTACCCTGTGTGTGTGTGTGTGTGTGTGTATATATATAGATATACTCATTTCTTGAACCCTGTCAAATGCAACAGCCTCTGCTTCCCGCATTAGCTTGACACCTTTAAACACAACACCTTTATGCCTCTCGGGTGGGTCCTACTAAACATGACACCCCGCTTACCTTCTCCTCAACAATTCCCCAAGTGCGCACTTTAGTTTACCACCAAGGCCTCTGTTTTGGACTTACGAGGATGGTGGGGTCATGTTGCCAACTCCTTATTGGTCATCCCTTCCACTCTTGTATGCCACCATAACCTAGCCCACATCATCCTGCTTCCTTCATGCTCATGCCTCCTTCTCTACACCTTTTTACTTTTTCCGGGGTCATGGTGTTGGGCTGACCTGGCAAGTAGGACCCCTTTTTCACCAATCAAGTACACACTTTGCCAGCATCATCCCATTAGTCTCCTTCCAGTGCTTACTATTGACTCCTTACAATATTCTTTTGGGGTGAGACCTCCACGGTGATGTCAGACAATGTCATCCTGCCTTGGTGTTCCCGGTGCTTCCTAACGTGCCTTCTTTTCATTCTTCTGGGCTAGGCTTCTGAGCCACCTAGCCATTATGCCACCCTTCTGGCTAATGGGGTTACTACCGGGCTCACGTCAACTTACCCATGTCATCCCAGCATACCAACTTATATCTCTCTCTTACTTGCGCCCTCACAATTGTTCCAGGGTGAACCTTTCAAGCCACATCAACTTTCCTCGTCCAATCAAGTTAGGGAAATCAGGTCGCACCAATGCAAAGCCTCCACGACTAGTGTTTTACCTAGTTAAGGATAGGGTTTCCCGGTTCTATCTTATAAGTTCAGGGCTTGGTCCATCTTGCACCACATCAAGTTTTCCTTCAATATCTGCCATGGATCGACTAAGGGATCTTGGCCCTGCCTTATACGATGCACCAGATGAGGATCTTTACAATTATCATAAGAGAAAGTCTCTACCCTACCATGATTTCCCTGAGTTGGTTATTTTGACCATGGCTTTGTCTCAGAGATACTTCAAAGCTCCAAATCAACGCGAGTATTTGGTGCCAATGTCGATGGTGTATTAAGGTGCCCTATGGTGCTACCCCTTCTAAGCTTGAGCCAATTCAACTCCAAGGAGTTCCTTGCCCATCTGCATCCCCTATTCTCAGACAAGGAATTTCAAGCATGGTGGTGTAGGATCTCATGCAACCATTACCTACCACAGGCTTGGTGTGGATTCCTGAAAGGTATCCACCTCACCTACCACACACTGGGAGTGCCAGAATCCATGTCAAGGTTTCAAACATCTCTATGGTGCTATGCAGAAACTTCCAAGGCCAAACTAGCTACGTTCTGATGCTTGCAGAAGACAATCAGGGCACTGTTGATACATGGCTAATAGGATATTTAGGTAAAGCATATGGGGCTCGAATGGCACCAAGCAAAAAACAAACCTCTTGACATTAATACAACGCTTTATGTGCGGCTTAATAGCTTATAAATTTAGACAAATGAATTGATGTATACAATTGCAGACCCTACTAGGTAGGTTGTCTCCTACATAATTATTTCATATCAATAAAAAGGGTCTATGTGCCCGATGTTCCAAGTTTCATTCCAAGTTCTTATGGCTTTTATTATAGCTTGTAGCATGGCATGATGTTTCTATGTTATTTATTTAAGTTCTATTATCAATCCAAATGAATCATGGTGCGTATATCAAGGGTTTAGCACAGGCATACAACCCAAGATGACTAAGGTATATGGAACTTAATTTATGTTGCATGTTAGTTGTCATGAACCAGAATAACGAACAATTTAACACATCACCTCATTATAATGTAATCAAGTATATACTTATATTCAGTTTGGTTATCCACATTACTCATTTTAGTGATAACATATGCACATAGGTTCATGTGTAATTTCAATAACTACAAGTGTGTTATAGATCTGATCTGAAAATATATGATAATAGAAATAAACCCAAGAAATAACAAGATCTAAATATAGAAATGCTTCCCTTTATTAATATCAAACCCTTAAGGTAGGGCAACACCATACATTCACTCCTTAAGGAAGGAGAACACTCCCCAAGCCATATGCACGTTCATACAATATTCCTTGACATCTCTGAATGGGGAGTCTCTAACCTCTATATAGGCCTCATACATACAATACCATGGGTCATTACCATGGTTCCCTCAATACCATCTATCTAATACCATGGGCTTATTACATTATTGCTAACTACTTGTGGTCCCTTACATGATACGGGTTAACCACCTTATTTATTACTATGGCCTGTCCCATTATTACATTATTCCCTTGGGTACCTCCCTCTGTACCCCATATTATCCCCCCTTGGTATACTCCTTCTGAATACACCCATGAACCTGCAATAAGGAGATACCAGCAGAAAATAACCCTTTAGGTTTCTTGGTTTCCTTCTTTCCTGTAAAAATAAAATCTTTGCTCGGTTGTGTGCCTGTCTGTCTGAGCTGTAGGAGGACCCAAAAAATTAGATTTACAGTCAAAGTGGTTACAAATGGATTCTGCAAACATCTTCCAAGTAATTGTCCTTGTATAACATTTAGAATGCGACTACCACCATTGCCATCTTTCTTGGTCCAAGTAAAGTTCTCCCACACGTAGTTTAGTTTCATCATCTAGGATGTGTTCCAGAGTGAAATATTGTTCCATTTGTGCTAACCATATTGCCAAATCAGAGCCATCAAATTTGTACATCTTCATCGAATTCCAATTTATGCACTGGAATTTCAGATCGCATTGCAGCTGTCCCGCCTTCACAAAAAATTATGAAAAAGAGTCGATTTTAAATCAACGATATCTCCCTCATCCGTACTCTGATTCGATCAAATTTTTTTTTTTGAAATTGGGTATTTTTTCAAAAATAACTCAGATATATAATTAGATTTTGCAAATATTGCCCCAGAACATCAACACAGCTAATTTTTAAATCAACAATATCCCCCTCATCCGGAGCCCGATTTGGCCAATTGTTTTTTTCGAATTGGGTAATTTTTCACAAAAAACCTAGATCTACAATTATATTCTACAGAATTTGCACCAGAACTTACATATTTGATCCGCAAACTCGTCGCCCTGAAAAACGACTGCAACACAAATGATTTTTAAATCATCAATATCTCCCTCATTCAGACTCCGATTCGACCGATTTTTTTTTTTTAATTGGGTATTTTTTCACAAAAAATCCAGATCTACAATTATATTCTATAGATTTTGCACCAGAATGTATAGATATGATCTACAAAGTCGCTGCCCCAAAAAGTTCCTGCAAAAAAAAAAATCTGCTTTGCCCAAGAAAGTGCTTTGATACCAATTGTTATAGATCTGATCTGAAATATATGATAATATAAATAAACCCAAGAAATAACAATATTTGAATATAGAAATGCTTCTATTTATTAATATCAAACCCTTAAGATAGGGCAACACCATACATTCACTCCTTAAGGAAGGAGAACACTCCACAAGCCATATGATATTCCTTAACATATCTCAATGGGGAGTCTCTAGCCTCTATATAGGCCTCATACATACAATACCATGGGTCATTACCGTGGTTTCCTCAATACCATCTATCTAATACCATGGCCTTATTACATTATTGCTAACTACTTGTGGTCCCTGTTATCGGGAAATCTAGTGTCCACTCGTAGCTGCTAGTCCCACTAAGACGGGTAGCTATCTTAGAAACAAACAAACCAAAACTACTTTCGCTTTCCTTTATGAGAAGTAGATAAGAGGGGAACAAAGGAGACTGACCTCACTCTTGCGCTTGGTTCCTTACTTGGTTCCTCTCCCTTATGACAGATCTTTGTCGCTCCTTCTTCGCTTACCCAACTTCAAAGAGCACCTGTGGAATCAAAGCAGCATAATACTATCAAAGATCAGAGATCTACAATCATAAAAAATATAGGACTAGATATATATTGACCACACAAATGCATATATCATCAAACATACAAGAATGTGGAGGAAAACTTGAATAGCTTTATTAATATCAAGAATAGCAAAGAGGATTACAACCCATTGTTCTGACGCAGCGTCATCCTCCCAGCATGAAAGCCCTTCTTCACCTCATGAAAAGCTTAAATCACCCAACACTATGATATTTCACCAAGAAACCAGCAACACTTCCTTACAAAATACAAGATTCCAGCCTCTGGATCTTTGTGATGAGGGATCCATATATAGATGTTTGCAGGGGGGGTGAGTCAGCTGCTGGGTTTTTGATTAGTGTCATCTCTCTGATAGTTCTTGGTTCCACTTGGAGATTCATAATCTCTTACTCATCCCTAGACGAATTCAGAGAGGCAAGTGTCATTGGAGAAGTTTCTGGAAGATTCCATGATCATCCACCTTGCAAACTGTCTTTGCCATTTGTCTACTCTCGCTAATTGCACCCTACAGAAGGGATTTCTAGTATGCATCACACTTTTTTCACTGAGCAGGTGAGATGCATCGCACCCTTAGCATTGAGCAGCCTGTATGGTCCAGTTTTGACCAGTTATGAGCAGTTTTCCATGGAGAACTTCTGGGAGATTATGTAATCAGCTGACCTTGCTCCTTTAGGGTATGAAACAACACTTTTAGGGACTTAGAAGCCCTTGGTTTATGGACATATGTGATTGGGGTTACAGTGCCCAAATATGTCTATAACAATTCATAAAATTTCCTTTTTGCACAAAAGAATCTTAATCCAAATTTTTACATCTTTGAAGTACTTACCTCGTGGTCCTTTGAAAATTTTCCATTTTTCTTCATTGTAGGACACATTCATGTCTACCGTAAATTCATTAATGGATCCTCCCAAGATGCTATTAATCCATAAATCAAAAGCTCCTGAGATCCTATTGTCGGTGTTCTTGAGCAATTGTATCTATTCATGAGTCCACTCCTTAGGTTTGTCTCCTTTAAAACAAAATTTTCTCTTCGTCAAACTTGATATCTACTCGTACAACTCAACATTAAATGAGCCGAAGAAGACATCATATTGATTTTCGAAAATATGGTTCTCCAACTGCCTTTTATATGACAAACGAGGGATTCTATTATCTTTTTCTGCAAATTCTCATTCCTTTAGTTCTACCCGATCTTGAATTTCTTTCTTTGACAGATGCCACATAAGCATAACCCTATAACAGATCATGATCCTGGGAGCATAACCATTTGTTTGCTTAAGTTAGGCTAACTGAGGTTTGACTCTTTACTGTGCACCAACAAAACCCTCAATCACTAGCCCTTTCGGCAACAACCTGCAAGCAATTTGCAGTCTCACCTGAAGTGACTATGGGAGGCTACAAAACCAGGTTTCTACAGCCTTGAGGGATATTGTGATGTGGCAATGTGGTATTTTATTATGATTCAACACTTATCAAATACTTCATATTCATGAACTACTTCACACTTATATATTACTTCACAGAATTGCATTCATCACTTAAACATATCATAAACATTCATAAACTTCACAATTCTAAAATAAAGTGCAGATAATAAGAAAATCAACACATGAAGACACTTATTTTACCGTGTTTCATCCCAATGTGGGAATACATCCATAAGAACTATTTCTTATAATAGAGAATTTAGTACAAAAAATAGTCCTTCAACTGTGCACACAGATGCAGGTTGTTTGTGCACTAAGTTGTAGCTAGTATGCACACTAAGCTACAGACCCATGCCTCCGCGCACTTAGTTGCGGAGCCTTGCCCCTTTCTCTAAAGTATAGATCACAAAAATATAAACTTAAACATAGATCTGGATCCAATTGATGCCTTCCTTATTTATTATTCATCCCTACATATATTATTACATTGAGGGATTACATCGCTACATTACCATGGAACCAATACCATGGTTTCCAAAATACAAGGGACTATGGTCCAAAACAATTCAACTTTTACAATATTTTAAGCTTTAAGAAAAAGGGAGAGATTTCCTTACGAAGCCCCTATATTGTGCAGTGAGTTTGTTATGCGGACCTTGTTATGCTCCACTGCTCTACTGCACGATCTGCTTCACACTCTATGGAATCCTTTCTACTATGTGCTCTATCCATAAAATTTGGATTCCTTGCCCAAAATATAGCCAAGTTGGGTTGTGCCCAAAAATTTTCAATAATTAATGATGTCATACATCTTATCATTTTATTTTCTAGACTCCTATCTTCATTATCTATAATGTTTCTTGTTTCATATTCAACTATTTCTTCTTCCATTTTGTCCACAAGTGCAAGAGAGAACTTTGCTTCCCACCATATCTGAAGGGTACTAGTAAAACATTGAATCAATTTTTTAAATTCTTATACTTCACTTTTTTCCCTCATGCACATCAACATATATTCTATGAACATTTGATCAATCATTTTCCCTATTTGGCCTAATCTTAGATTATCAATGCTTCATTATTTATGAGCATCATTGAAGAATGTTTGGGACTCAAGTAACTTGCCTTTACCACTCAAATCAAGAGCATGATACATAGAGTATTGGCTAGGTACTAGCTCATAGGCTTGTAATAGATGAGAATTAGATGAGGATTTTGATTTTTCTCTTTTTTCTTTAGGAAATAAACTAGGAAATTTATCTATAGACTTCAGAATAGAATGTACTAGTACAAGATGGCTAAATAAAAGTGAAGAAGGGTTCTCTTTATCCTTATGTGTCAAAGACATTTTTCCAAACTATGAGGAAAGGTTTTCAATATTTTCATGTGTTAAAATAAATCCTTTGTGAACTTCATTTTCATTTTCCTCAAGTTGACTATCTATTTTTTCTGACAATGCCTTTGCTTAATTATGACCTTATCAAACAAAACCTTCTATAGTAGAGACACAAAATTGAAACTCATTCAAACTTTAATCACACATTTACAAAAACTTGTAAAGAGTCTGCTTGTTCCTTTTGTGCACTAGTTGCTAATGAATGAATAAATCTGAATTTGAACCAGAGGCTTCCCCTAATGGAGAATGAAGCTTGTAAGATGATTCTTGATTGAGTTACACGAAGTCTTACATGAACCTTTACTTCGATATAAGGAAAATACCCCTCTTTCAATGTCCTCCTTCCTTTATGAGAAAACCTACACTTCAGGATCCTAAGCAAACCTTGAATGAACTTCAGATGCATTTCACTCAATCACAAATTCTTTTTCAAAATGATCACACAACAAGAACTTTTTCTTTTATTAAACTTGGTAAAAAATGGAAATTACAATTAGCTGATGATATTGTAAAATACTTGTAAGGTTCAATTGGAGATTGACGACAAATTCATTGGCATGTTATACTAGCTCATTACAACCTACAAACTAAAGGATACCTAACCGATTGCAGAATATGTCTATGGACCAAAGAACTCAAACCAATAGATACACTCTCTCTCTCCTAAGAAATTCCAGCCACTCTAGGTTCTCACTAGGCTCACAGGTCCAATGCATAGGCTTGTAAGATTTTATACTTTCTAATACTTGATTACAGACTGAATAATTTCTTGGTGATGTAAGAAAATCACCTTCAAGAGGCAGATGTAGAGTAGGGATAACTATTTACTCTCCGACTTCTGATTTATCTAACTCTTTATACCTTCTTTACACTCATCTCCCTTTATTTATAGTATTGTGTAGAGACATGAGGGATTTTATGACTTGATAATATTATTTTTTCATAGATTCTCTAAGATGTGGGTAAATAATTTTACAAGGAAGATGGAAATAATCCATACATTCATTACATGCCTATCCAAAGTCTGAATGGAAGTAAATGGGGTCCTCAATAGTTATGTTAATTCCAAACCATGTCCATCATTACTTTAACCAATTTCGTTGATGTAGGAGTTGGGTAACAAAAACTAATCCAAATTTTATAATTGTATAATAGGTACTGTATAACTTATCTCTACAGAACAAGTCCCACCATAGCTTCTTATCCATAAAAATTATAGAGTGAATCAGGAAAGATGAACTTTGGATTATGAGCTGTGCATAACAGTTTATGATGAAAACTAATATATCTGGTTTTCTTAATCACAAAATATTTTTGGAATGTGTGAGATCTAATTTTTTTGTCCTTCCATGTAACTTCAAGGTATTTGAAGTGTAGTGTCAGGGTGTCCTCTTCCAGGTTTTCTAGGTGCCTTGAGTGACCATCAACCATATCATGGATCCATCTACATTATTTGGAATATATTTTTGTTTCTAGAACTAGGTGTTGTAAATATCCATGTGGTTGGAAGTTG
This sequence comes from Pinus taeda, assembly GCA_000404065.3. NCBI lineage: Eukaryota > Viridiplantae > Streptophyta > Pinopsida > Pinales > Pinaceae > Pinus > Pinus taeda. The sequence continues at coordinate 19,039 of APFE031689112.1, forward strand.
GCATCTAAAACATTATTATTTCTGAGTTTCCATGTTGCTTTCCAAGAATGAGAGTAATCTTCCCAATTCATGGAGTTAGATATTTCTATGAAAGGTTCATGGTTTCCATTAGGATCCCATCTAATTACAATTACAATTAGATGGGGTTGTTCTTGGATATTTTCTCTGTTGAGGAAATCAGGAATGCAATTTTTACTACCCTTGATATGTTCTATCTCAAAATACAAAATTGAGAAGAGAGTTATCCATCTTGCAAACATTGATTCCCCTAGTTTTTTGATGTCTTTAATTAACACCTTCTTCATCGCAGAAGCATATGTTCTTAAAAGGAGCATTTTGTTTACCAAATGGATGTCAAATTTATCAATACAGTTCCATGTGCCCTTTACTTATTTATGAAAGGTAGAATAATTTTTCTTAGAAGGATTCCATATTGTAGAGGCAAAATGAATAATTTTTTATTGATCTTCTTTGAGTTGTTTCAAAACTCCATCCCATCCTTTATCACTAGCGTCTGTTTCAACAATTTTATATAGATTTTCATCTCATACATGCAAGATGGGAAGCATTCTCACCTTTTCTTTAATATTTTTTACAAACATTGTATGTGATGTAGTCCAGGGTTCTTGACTCTTCTGTAATCTCTAGTTCAATATTTTTTGTCTTATGCATAGTCCTTATAGAAGTTACAAATGTAGTTCAGAAAACTCAATAAAATTTTTAGTTGAGTCTTGCCTTTTATTTCATCTAGGAATTTTTCTGTGAATGCAACTATGTGTTGCTGAAGAGAATTCTGGTCATTTTCAATTATGTTTCCAACGAATTTGACCTTGGTCTAAAATATATCCAACTTTTTCTTTCTTAGGAAAAAACCATTGTTCTTGACCGCTTTCTTGAATTTATATACATGCTTAAAATGTTTATCTATTGACTCGGAAAAAATTAAAAAACATCAATATATAAAATTAGGCAATAAAAGTATGTCCTGAACAATTGATTGATTTCTTTTTGGAACTTAGAAGGAGCATGCTTGAGTCTAAAAGGAATAACATTCAATTCATAATATCTAGAGGGGACGCTGAATGTTTTTTTGAGCTGATCTTATTCCTTGATTGATACTTTCTGGAACCCTGACTTCATGTCAAAATTTGAACACATATTTTCCCCTATGATTCTATAAATTAGATTCCCTTTGTCAGGAATAGGATAAGTATCATCAACGAAAACATTATTGAGTGGTCTGTAATGTATTACCAATCTAGGTACACCTCTAATTTGTTCAAAAATCTTAGTCACATAGAATCCATAACAGTTCCAGTGACTCTTATATTGTCTTATTAGTCATCTTTTCAAAATATATTGTATTTATCTTTCGTGGAGTTTTATGTATTCTTCATTCATTGGGATGGTTATACTCTTAAAGGGTCTTCCTCTATACTTAGTTTTATAAGGTAGTTCTACAAAATATTGTTTTCTGTGTCGAAAGACATTTAGTTCTTATGCACAACATTTTGCCTCCAAATTTTTCCTCATTTATTCTATTTTTCTTTTGAATACATCTTGTTTTGGCCCTTAATCAATCTTCAGAAAGGATTTTAGGTCTTTGAGTTCTTATAGACAATTTTCAGACTACCCCAATTCCCGCATGGCCTGAACCATTTTTGAAATCCTTGGAGTTGATAGAAAAGGAAGTGATGGCCTATAAATATCCTTCATGGTTTGGAATAGAGAGATAATATCTAGATATGCCATCATCTAATCTTGTTGAAGCATGGGTTTCAACAACCACTAAGAATGGATTATCTAGAACACGGTCTATTAGGATACTTTGTACTGCAAATTTAATGTTTATGCAATAACTTTCTAGGAAAATTGTGGCTTTAGGAACTTCATATTGAAAGTCGTATTCATGTGTTCCTTCCCCTGTGAAGTATCTTCTTGTCTTAAATCAATATTTAGTAGGGATTTATTTCCTATTTAATACATTTATGTTTGCCCCTTTGTCCAACAAATTCTTTAGAGTAAATACTTCACCTTGAATTTTAAGCTTGAGCACGACATGGTATTGTTGGTGTTGGACTGCCATAATTTTCATATTTTTTAGCCTTGAGAAGTCATATTTTTTGACCTCATCAGTTTCTGTGGTAGAATTATTTTTGAGAGAAGGATTTTGTTATGGGATTTCCTCCCCTTATTCTTCATTCATATTTCCCCTTTCGAATCTAGAAACTTGAGCTTTAATTTCACCGATTTCCATTTTCAGACTTTTTTATCTCTTGAATGACTTCATTAATAGTAATTTTTTTTTTTTTTTTTTTTTTTTATCTCAGGTATGGCTTATTTGAAATGACTTGGTATTATTTTCATATGAACCATCAACAACGATGTATTTTGGGACAGTAACTTTGATTCTAGGAATAGATGTAGATCCTTGGTTCTTGAGCACGGTCTGCAAGAATGTATCCATCAACGTTTCTTTCATTTCTCCCATAGGAAGCATCTTCATTCTTGCAAAGAATTTGGCTTCTTCATCATCAAAAATATGACCCATAAAATTTTTTAATTTCTATGGTAAGATAGGCTCTTCTTTAGAAATATATCTAGAATTTGACTCTAAGCTACTACAATGAAAAGTTTCAAAATCTATGCAATTACAATAGTCAACAAGAAAAATCACATCATGATCATCTATCGATTCTGAATCAGAAATATTGAAATATTAAGTTTCTTTAGAATAAAAAAAAAAAGATTGTCCCAAAACATGTACTTCTTCTTTGATGTGAACATTTGGAAATTGTTTAATTTTATCGAATTTGGAACCACATTTGTAACACCAAATTTGAACTAGTGGTTTCCTCTCTTCTTTTTTGTATCTATCATGTTGGTATTTCTTAGTAATTTCTTGTGATTTTCTCCCTTTGTGTATTTTGGATTCTTCTCCTAGTGTGAATTGATTTTAGGTATGCCCCCTATTTGAACATAAACAATAGGTGTGTTTTTTCCAAGCCTCTTTCTTGTGTGTCCTAAGATGAATGTCTTAAGGACCATAGTAGCAGGATCTGTGAATCCTTTTGCAATGACATTTTATTTTTCTAGTTCATTGAGGCTTCGCAGAATAGTTCATTTCCCTTTTTGAAATTTTATTTATGGCCTTTTTCATTTTCTTTCTATGCACAACTAAACAATTTTGTATAGATTTGTTTACTTTCACTCCTGTACAGATTCCTACTAAGGATTTAGTTATGATGTTGTATATTTCTACCCAAATATAAGATTCACATGTATTTTAAAAGAGTTCTTGAATCTTCAAGTAATCTACAAATTTGGAAGGAAGAGCTGCAAGATATACTTATTTTGATAAAATAATTTTGTTGTCTTTTATTTCATAATTTTTCTGGACCAAATACATATGAAAGTCTTCATATTGTGACATCCTTTTGCACTTGAGGGTCATTAATACTAGGGAGTGTTTATTTGAAATCTTTGTCTCTGCACCACACCAGTGTTCAAGAATGAATGATGTCACAACTCCTATTATATTATTTTGTGGACTCCCATCTTCCTTATGTATAATGTCGCTGGTTTTATCTTTGATTGTTTCTTCATCCATTTTCTCTATAAGTGTTGGAGAGGAATTTTTTTCCCACCATCTCTGAAGGGACCAATAAACAATGAATCAATGCTTTATAGGCTTCTACGTGAATTTTCCCCTCATTCACATCAACTTATATTCTGTGAACATTTGATCAATCATTTTCCCCTTTTGGTTTGAGCTTAAACTATCAATGGCCCATTCTTTATGAGCATTATTGAAGGATGTCTCGGGCTCAGAAAACTTTCCTTTACCACTAAAATCAGGAGTAGGATACCTACAATATTAGCTAGGTAGTGGCTCACAGACTGCCAATACATGAGAATCTGATTAGGATTTTAGTTTTTCTATTTTTTCTTTAGGAAATAAACTAGGAAATTTAACTATGGAATTTTGGATAAAATCTATTGATATGGGATGGCTAAATAACAATGATGAAAGGATATATTTATCTGTATGTATTAAAAACATTATTTCAAACTGTGAGGAAAGGTATTTAATCTTTGCATGGGTATCAAGTGACTGCTCCCACATCACATGCATCACAACACACCTTTCTCTTAACATATAGAGAGAGTAAATACACTACTCTCTAGCAATAAAATTGAGCCCTTTAATGGTATCATCCTTCAAATTATTGATAAGATCAATGAGTGAATGAAAATATTTCAATATATAATCAAGAGCCAAGCCTGTATTGTTTTCTTTCAAGTTTACACTTTTAATAATACCTTTTTCACTGTCTGGATGGATCTCAACATAGGCTTGGACTATAGATATATTTTGTATGATTTCCCTTTATATTTCCCCTTTCGCATGAATTAGCAGCTGTTGAATTGTGCGGGTGAGTTTAATTAGTCCTTGAAGGGTCTTAATCTCACCATGCAATTCCTTTAATGCAGCTTGAATTTGTTTGATATATTCATTTTTTCAATTCACCAAATTTTCTGCCCTATACTCAGAATTTTCCCTTTCAAATTGGTTTAGTTCCAGCTATTGTTTCAAATAAGTTATCTTAATGTTAAGTAGCTGAGACAGCTCAGTTTCATATGTTTCAGTAGAGTTAAGTACTTGATCTACCGAGGTTTTATATTCTGTAAACAACTTGAGGTGTTGCTCCTCCTTTTCACGAGATTCTATTCTTACTAGATCCATTGTTTTAAGGGTGTTTTGGCACTCCTCCTCCTTGAGCCGCATTTCCATTTCCATCTCTTGGATATGGGTTTAAACTTCTTCATTTCTTTCAAATTCCTAAATCAAAACATGAGGGTGATGATGAGGACTTTTTAGAATAACATGCAAATCTTTGATCTCCTTTTCCTTTTCTTCCAGCAAATTCTTAATGGGACTAGTGTCTTTAGACTATCCGAACCGTCAGATTATTATTTGTTCTAATTCTTTTCTCCATTTTTTTTATTCAAGGCCACACGTGCCACATGAAGCTAATCAGAAACCTTCTAAAAACTAGCCCACATTTTTCTATTTCCTACATTTACATCAAACAATCTTCGTGCCACAATTTCACCCGTGTGTTGATGAAGATCAATAATGTCCATTAGAGACACCTTGCCCAAGTCAATAGACAGAAAATAAGTTTGAGATCCCAACACCTATTGGTTTTCCTTGATTTCTAGTTGGGCAACTATGAGATTCAAGATATTTGGTTCTAAGTTAGTAGAAGAAATAAATTGGGGTTCATCTATAGAAGATTCTTGTTTAAGTGTTGGGATTTCTGCTAACCGAGATTTTTCTGATAATACAACCAATTCCACACCTATCTCTATTATATGTTCCCCTTCAGTAAAATTGTGTTGAATATCAAGTGCTTGTGCCCCAGAATCCTTCTTCCTTATGTCTAATAACTTGTTGGATCTCTTTATCCACTTGCTCTACCTCTTGTTCAAATAAGTCAATGTGAATGCCGTCTTCTCTTGCCTCTACCCACTATGATGTTTGTGATGAAGTTGTAGCTTATGATTTTCTCTTCATTGTAATGGTTGGGGTGATAGGGACTTAGTTAAATACATGTATTTTTTTTTCAATATGTCCAGGAGTAACGTAAATAGTCCTCTCATCTTCTGTAGGTACAGGTGGCACTATCTCTGTGATATCATCGATAGGTATCAAAATATTCGCCACCTTTTATTCTTTGGGTCTGTTCTCAAGAGAATAGGCAGACAACCCTACTTTTTTCTTTAATGCCAAGATGAACCCAAAAGGATCGTAATTCCATCTACTATCTTGTAGGATTCCAAAAGAAAACATTCCCTTTTCCAAGGTTCATATAGAATTTTTACTCTTGGCAATTAGAGGTGAGATTGCATACAGATAATTAAATAATGCTCGTTTCTTCCTGGAAACAAGCTGTAACACATTTACAACTATTTTTTGTCTAATAACCTCAGAAGAAAATAATGAGGGAGAGATATAATTGGGTAGATGAAAGGGCTTCTTTTCAAAACCATACGAATGAATCACAGTAAAATTATGGTATGGAAACGAACTTACTATACATTTCTCTTCAGTAAGCGTCAATATTTTCCTTTGTTCCTCTGAAATTTTTTCTACCATTGATTTTGATTTTTAATCTTTAAAGGATAATAGAAACAATCCATATATTCAGAATAAGAGTGAGGAATATGTTGAGGATAAATTACATCAGACGAATTATAAATTTCCTTCTATTTATTACCAATATCTGTGATACTCATGAGGAGCTTGGTAGATAGGAAATAGTCAGGGTAGTTGAAGAGACCTAGATGAATCAAATAGCTAATGTGTCGAAAAGAGCTAAAAAAGATGGCAGTAGATAAGTCAACTGTAAGGTATTGGGTTACATACATAGGAAAATTTATCATCTGACAGTCTGTATAGAGGGTGAGGAGTTGTATGTCTAAAATATAGACTCGCACATTTTGGCATCATCCGCTAATCTGAAAATAACAAAAAAGAGAGGAGGGATTGAAAGAAGTGTTTCAAATATTGAGTCACTATGGGAAGTTACAATTTAAGCTACGAACCATGATTCCCTAACAAGGTTTTCATGAATTCCAATTTATCATCTTCTGCAGAGGTGATGAATTCACAGACTAACCCTTTATCAATTATGTCAATTCCTTGAGAAGGAACACCTAACATCTTCGCTATCATTTCTTCTTCTAATTCCAGGTAGACTCTTTGACTAGACTAGAAGAAAAATACTACTTGTTCCAAGTCATAATGCCTAGCAAGAAATTGAATGGAATCATGGTCAAAGTGAATAGAAGGAAGGGTTGTGCCTTATATTCTGGCCTTCAAAAGGCATCTATCTTCGTTTGATACATAGGTAGAAGTAGTCAAAGTCTTTTAAGAGTAAGGATATCAATAACACAGACTTTAGTATCTTAAACCCTTGTTATCTCATTTACTACAACTTCCTTACTCATAGAATTAGACATTATTCATTTCTATGATTAAATCACCATCACAGCAAAGGAAACTAAGTGAGAGTAACTTACCTGGTCAATGGAGGGGAATTTTGCTCACTGCACTCGCTTAGAGGTTAGCTTTCACCATTAAAGGGTCCTAGGAGCAACATGCAGAATCAAAAGGGAGAATGAATGAATGAATCATATATAGTTGCAACATTAAGGTTAAATAATGGTTACATAATTAATTAATGCATGCAATAGTTACTGCGCTCTAATTGGTGGAACCTCGCCCAAGGACATGGACCGTGTTGATCGGGCATGGTTGGATGATTAAAATTTGTGATATTACGATCCTAACAATCATTAATGATTGGGAATCAAATGACTAAGATGATATCGGGTTGGTGAAGTGGGTTAACTATCGAGAATTTGCCGAACCGATATGAAACATGGGAAATCATATAGATTTAATATTTACAGGCGCGATCCATTAGGTGTTGATTTCACCTTTAACTCCCACGCATGTTTGAATGTGATGTTAGCCACCAGGAAATGTATTATGCATCTAACGATAGTGAATTGTGAAAGTTGACTGGACTTTACACTCATCATGTTTTTTAATAATGTTAACACTCTGTCATGAATAGTTGCAACATTTGATCTCTATGGTTGATCTTATAAATATGTGAATCGACTACTTACATCTATGTTTCATTAAATTGTAAAGGGGTTCCTAATTAATTAAATCTAGAAATGTGGCTTTAAGGTTTCAAAAGGGTTGACTACGGGTGTAACATTGGCTCCATCTGGGGATGGTTCTTCCCCACGAAGGACCAAGAATGGAGGCTCTATTCCTTCGGTTGGGTTATTGATTTTAGAATGAATGGAGGTGGGGAGCTTTTTGAGGGGATAGCACCATGCCAATGTCAGCCTCTTATGGGTTGGCACGAACAAGAATTTTGAGATGTGATGGCTAAAAGTGAGGTATTAATGCATAAACCATGTTAAATAATTAGGAAGAATTTAAAAAAACCACCTGTTTAAACAGATATTATTATCTGAAGTTACCCATGATAAGAAAATTCAATTTACGCAGGCAAGTGTTGTAGGTAGTAGCGGAGGAAGACATAAGACTCTCCATGCGAAAATAGACAGGTTATTTCGTGTGTTGATAGAAATGGAGGAGCGAATGGTTCATATCGAACATAAACTGGCACTTCTTCTTGAAATTTACAACACCATTGAGGAAGTATACACAGGGGAAGTAGTAGGGAGCACTCCTCCTATAGACTCTAAAAATCTCGGCTGGAACGTAATCTACGTTTCTAACAAATAGATATATTAAGATAAATTAAGGAATCATGTTGCGATAAATTTTGTATAAATTGTAATAATAATGAGAGTCACGACTCAAATTTTGATGTTTTTTATGGATTATCCCTCATCCTCTCTTATCTTATTAAATATGTCGATTTTATAGCTATAAAATTATGAATACGAGTCATTTTATCATAAAAGTGTTAATTTGTTGATGAATAAGGCCTTTAGATGTTCCTTTACTTAAGAGCCTTTTAGTTCATATGATTAAACCTCATGTTTTATCCGTTATATTTTATTTTTATTTTGTTTTTACATTTTTCAAACGAAGAGTCAAGATGATAAGTTTAGAACTTATCCATCATGTAATGGTTAGAAAGGAGACTTAATATAGATCTAATGACTTAAACAATTAAGACAAGTTTAATAACAATAATAAAGCGGATGAATTTATGATCTAATATACACCTTGGCATATAGATATGTGATTGATTTACCTGTGAGAAGACTAGTTTGTGCAATTATATAATCATGGACCGAAACACATAAAACATAAAATTTTGAACACCCCTTTAGGGTAGTTGGAACAAAACATCGCTCTGCTACCAGCGAGCGTCCATAGCCCCGAAGAAGTGATTCATTTTTTCATAGATAAAATTTACCTCCCTTGACCTATTTGTCCTTATAGTTGGGTTTTCCAGTGAGCTTCAGTTTTTTTTCATTTTATTTGAATTTCATTTTCAACAACACAACGGGAAGAAAATCACATTAGGAAATCCCAATGCTACTAGTGTCTCTTTTCTTCTATCGAGCATCCATAGTCCTGACGGAGTCACTAACATACCTTTAAAAATCCATAACCCAAGGGAATGGGAATATTATGCACTGAAAAATCAGTACCACTGACTTTGCTTTGTTGCCAACGAGCGTCCATAGCTCCAACTGAGGTTGTCAACATACCCCATTCTAAGAAAGGAAGGCTATAGATTTTGAGTCTTAGACTGGTGGTGGAACTTATCCTGGAAGGAGGAAAAAAACTTGCTTTACAACTCCATGGTTACACGTGATTGCAACATTACTAAAGACCTCAAAGGAATTTTAGAAGTATGTAATAGCATAGTTAATCTCCAAGGATTGATAAGGTTCATAGGAAGTTAGACCTGGTCTTAGAAGTGAAATCGCATGACCCAAAATAATGATGCTTAAGAACCATACTTGATTTAAAGGATGCAAAGTTATTGTAAAAATATCACAATTTTATTTTTTATATAGAAATGTAACTATTGAAAATTAATTATTATTTTTATTATCATTTTTTTCTTTTGTTATTTCTTTACACGTTTTTTTTTTTTTTTTTTTTAAACGACAAGTTTCAATAGGTGAGATAGTGCTTCAACAACTAGCCATTCATAGTGTGATCAATTTCTTCTCCTTTTCTTTTTTAAGGGAAAATGAATTTTCCCCTACTACCTTATTGATCATGAATGTCCCCAGTCATAAATTATCTAATTTTCCATGCTTTCTAGGTTCCTCATTCCTTTTATCCCACTTTAGTACCCAATCACCACAAAGGAAAATCATTTTCTTAGCACATTTATCAAATATTTGATTAAATTTTGCTTGATTTGATTAATTCTTTTTTACACTATCTCCCTTTCATGTTGTATTTTGATCATTTGATTGATTCTCCTTTGAAGGTCATTAGGCTCTTCATTGGCTTCTTGCAGACTTTTCATAACTTTCGTGCCTAAATATAGTGAGAAGATAGTGTATAGCCCATAAACTAGTTGAAAGGGTGAAATACCAATCAACTTCTCAATGCTAATTTTATCTTCCCACATGGCATATTCAATGCAACATGCCAATTATGGTTTTTAGAATGCAAGGATTTCTTTAAAATCTTAATATTGTTTTCATTAGTTGACTCAGCAAACCCATTTCCCTAGGGGTAATAGGTTGTCTAGTGTCCTAATTTTATTTTGTAATTGTCACATAAATTTTGAAAAGCTGCAGGGAAGAAAGATTTAGCATTATCAGCTATGAACTTTTTGGGACACCCAAAATGTGAAAATATATTTTCTGTTAGGAATTCCATCACTTCTTTATAATTATTCTTCCTTAATGGGATGGATTCAACCCATTTAGTGAAATAATCAGTAGCAATGATTATCCAACTTTGTTGACCATTGGAAGGAGGATTAATTTCTCCAATGAAGTCTATACCCAATTTTTGAAAATGAGCTTTTGTTACAATAGGCTTCATAGGTAAAGTTTCCATATTTTTCTTACCAGTGACATCTCACATTAGTGATAGTATCTCACCTTTTTATTTACATCATGACAGAGAGTGGGCCAATAGACACCACTTCAGATGATCTTATGGGAAGTAGCTCACCAGGTAAAATGGACACCGCAAACTCCACTATGTTGTTGTGTGATTAAATAATCCACTTGGGAGGGTAATATACAATTCAAAAGTACACATAATAGATATTTCCAGTATAGTCTAGCATTTATAATACAATAATTTACAACTTTCAATTTGAAAGAACCTCATGTGGATTTACTCAGAGACTTTCACAATTGCATTGTTTGAAGATAGGTTATAATCTCCATATACCGTTTGGATGAAGAAAATCTAGGTGAACAGTGGTATGGATTGAGGTAGGTAGCAATAGCTATGATTTCTTATCATGTTGATATTTATTTTCTGTTGTTACAGTTCTAAGAGAATATTGATCAATTCCTTATGCTTAGAGGTTGGCTTCAATTGGTAACTTATCCAATCCTTGGCCCTTCAGTATCTTGATTGGTTTTCACTCTAGATCATATTCCTGGACTTTCACTATCCACTTCCCTCTTCTTCCCTCCATATCATGCTGCGAAAAGGGTGTCTCTTATTGCAGGGAGTAGAAGGTATACAATGGACTTAGCTAGCAAGATGTATTCTCTAAAATCCTTGAGGGATTTTATAAATCATATGCTTGCTTCTCTATTATGTTATATATAAGTTATGCATGTTGAAGAGCATTGTTAAAAAACGTTACAGTTTTCTCATACCCTTTGTGATTCTTTTATAACAGGAAAACAACTGTGGTATGTGGAGAGGAAAAAGGGAAAATAATGAAGTCCTTCTGATAGTTTGGGCTAATGAGGATTAGCGCTTCCATAATAGCATTTTTGATCATTTGAAAAGAGTCCTTTGATTGTTCATCCCATTTTATATCATTCCACTTTTTAAGGATTCGAGTAATATTCTTAACTATCTCCGCAAAATTGGTATAAATTTTTGAAGGAAAATAATATTTCCTAAGAATGCTTGAACTTCCTTCTTAGTGTGAGGAAAGGAAATGGGTTTGATGACTTGTACACTTTCAAGATCAATCATAATTCCATTTTGTGATATGATGTGGCCCAATAACTTACCCTCAGTCATGACAAAGAAGGATTTCTTTGGATTCAAAGAGAATTCATACCTTTGACACTTGCAAAAAATCACTTCTAGGTGCTTCATGTATTGGTCGTCACCATGGTAGAATGGTGTCATATCATCGAGATAGATGACTATGAAAGGATATTTCTCATTAGAAAAAGTGACATCCATTTCCCTCTGAAAGGTGGTTCCAACATTGATTAACCCAAAAGGCATATTTTGGTACATGAATGTTCCCCCCAAGGTGGTAAAGTCAATCTTATGCATGTCATCCTTATGTACAACAATTTGGTTACACCTAGAAAATTCATCCATCATGAAAATACAAGTTGATCCTACTACCCATTGTAGGATGCCATCCATCTTCGGAAGAGGATAATTTTCTTTGAGTGAGGGTCGATTAAGATTTCTGAAAGATATGCATAGCCTAATTTCAACATTCTTTTCTTTAGGGGGACCAAATTAGCTACATAGGTGGAATAAAATAGTGGAATTATTATCTTGGCATCTAATAGCTTTTTAATTTCTTTCTTGATGGGAGAAAGAAAAAGTGGGTTGATGTGTCTAATCTTATGTCTGAATGGTTTAACCCGTTCCTTTAAAGGGATACAATGTTCTATAATTCTCTGGTCATATGATTTGAGGTCATCCTAAGACCAGGAAAAGACATCAGTATATTTGGACAAAAGTTTGGCATATCTCTATCTTATATCAAAAGGTAACAGTCAATAGAAGTTAGCTAGCTTCCTTTCACCATTTTGAGCAATGTTCACTGGCTCTATTTCCATGTTATAGGCTTTAATGTTGGGTTGGCAATAACATCATTTCGGTCAATTGTTTTCTTGAAGGGGATCAATCCCCCAGGGATATAATTATTTTTTAATTGGATTACATCATGTTTTCCAACTTTAGTTTTAATATTTGAAGCATTATCACTGCTTGATCGATTTATTCATCCTTTTCTATATAAGAATCTGAAAATTTACCAATCAGTTAAATGAATCTTTTAATTTCTTGATTGTCTTCGAATACCTGCCAATGTTTCATGTCATCAGGTATAGATAGTCTATAGAGGAATTTGATCTCAAATTTTAATTTGAGACCAGTGGGAGGGATAAAATTAGTGGCAGTAACAGAAAGGGCATCGGCTAGATGATTTCTTTCCCTGGGGATAGTAGTAAAATTGATAGCAGAAAATAATTTATCGATTAAACCCTAAAATTTGTTCCTATAAGCCCACAAATGAGGATTTTTATTTTAGCATTTCTTTTCACCTATTTTATTACAAACTCGAAGTTGCCAAAAATTGATATATTTTGACTGCCTAATTTTCAGGTGGTCTCTAACCGAAGTACTAAGGCCTCATACTCTGCTATATTAATGGTAGTATCAAAATTTAATTTAAATGAGTAAGTAACACTATGTTGAGATGGTGGTACCAAAACAAAACCTACACTAGACCCTGCCCTAGAGGAGACCCCATCAAAGTACATTTTCGAAATGGCATTAGAATTTTCAAGTGGGGGGATGGAAGTGCCTTTCACATAGACAAAGGCCCTTTCCTTGTCTAAACAAAAAATTTAAGTTTTTCCATATTATCATCGAAGGTATAGACAGGTGATTTCTCGAGATGTTGGTCTAAACTAATGGTATAATTCAACCTAGATTCTATGTATAATCGGCATGTTACTCCTCCAAATATAGGTATGGTAGTGTAGGAGACATCAAGTTGCAATGAACCTCCAATATTAGCACCCAACTCCTTGATAGGACAATTCCATAGTTAGGAGGAACATCAACAACAACTATGTCCATAACAATACTTTTAACAAGCACTTGGGCCAGAACTATGACAAATTCTTTAATTAGACCTAGGCATTTAAGTCTTCGAGAGTCAAAAGAATATAGATCAAAAGAGTCTCGGGTTATAGTTAGTCTAATCTTATCCATAATATATTTGGGCATGAGATTATGAGAATCATGGGACTCTAACATGAAATTATGTAAATTCAAATCATGAATCTTCAAGCTAATATAGAAAGGGGGAGCTAAATTACAATCTTTTTGGTTCACAGGGCCAAGAGTAATATTGGGAGAATTGCCATAAATATTAATAATGTTTGGAACCCCATTTCTTAAGATTCTTGATAGGAATTTTTGAAAAAAGAATCAATCTCTTTCTTATAGTTGGGAATATTTACAACTTCTGCTAAAGGCACACTAATTTTGAGTTTGTTTAGCTCGTCATGTAGGCTAAAATTTAATGCAAGAGGTGGATCAAACTTAGGTGGGTTAGGCTCATGGGGCATGATAAGCTTATCCTTACATGGAGGGAGATGAGGTGCTAGTTCTTTCTGCGGGACATGGCCTTTCTTAGGTCTGAGGTTATATTTATGTTGAAACTAAGCTTCCAGTTGCTCTGCAAAATGTCAAGGGTGAGGATCCTAAGAATATTGTTCTAGATAATCAAAGGTATCTTGGTCTTGCACTTTGAAGGTGTTAATGGAATTTATATTAGGTTATTCCTCCTCTTCAGGATTCATCTATTTACTAGCAACATCATCATCGTATTCATTGATGAGGTTAGCATTGTTTATGAGAGGAGGTTGGATGTGAGGTTCATCTAGCCTTTTTCCTCTTTGCAACATTTGCAGAGGGTGTTGATAAGGGGCTTGATTTCTAGGTGGAAAATTGGTATTTTTGTTCTGTAAATTAGGATGGAAGTTGGGTTGTGTAAGGGGGTTTGCAAGAGGTGGAGGGACTACCCTGGTTCCAACCTCAAGGCATTGTATTTTACTGGTTAATGACTTAATAAGTTTCAACATTTATTTAATTTTTTGATCCTGTGAGGACAAGGTAGCAAGAAGTTGCAGAGATATGTCAACCACCTTCTTTTTACTCTCAGATAGGTTAACCTGAGAAGAATTATTTCTAGTAGCAATGAGGTTTCCTTCACATGCACAAGCCTTAGATTAAGCATGAGCTAGAGTAGCTAGTTGTCTTTCCCATAAAGCATAAGACAAGTCATCAACAAAGTCAAGTTGTGGTGTCATATGCTCGCACATCAGCAGGTAAAAGGTTATAACATTTTGGAAACCTCTTTTAAAATTAGCAACCAATTCATCAAGTTTTAATTTTAAAGTTGAAAATTCCATGAGCCACAACTGGTTACTGTTTTTTACACCATATTGCTGTAAAAATGACTCAATTAACCTGTCCATAGTATTGATACTATTTTGGGGAAGAATTCTAAACCATTTATGGGCCTCCCGTTCCAAGCTCTGTACAAAAAATGTCCTACAAATATCATCATATTCAGTGCCTAAATTCTCACAATAGTCCTGAAATTTAACAACATGTCCTTCGATGGTTATCTCCCCTTTGTTATCAAATCTAGGTAAATTTTGTAACATAATTTGTGGGGAAATCATGAAGTTTTCCCTATAGATTGAGGGGATGATACCAACCATTCAAGCAAGCATTCATGGGAGGTGGAGAAGGAGGTGAAGGGGGTAACAATTGGTATAAGGAAAGATATGGACTATTATACAGGGTGGATGGAATATGTACAAATGAGTGGGCAGTTTGAGAAGTTGATGATGAAGGTAAAGAGTGAGAACCTAAATGAGAATAAGGAGAGGAAAGAGTTTTTGATATCTTCAGATTATGTGACAATGGATGACTTTTCCTGAACTTGTCAAGGTATCTCCTCCTATGGGCTATGGTAACCAACAAATCGATGTCTTCTAAAGGAGAGTGACTAACCTCTGATGTAGACCCAGTTAAACTCTAAGGACCATAAAGATTGTAACTTAAGCTATGTGAATAGCAAGGAACATGCTATCAAACTAGTAATTTTACAATCATTTATTTACATATTACTTCAATAACCTACAATTCAAGAAGAAAGCTAGTAAACTAGCATTTTTGACAGCTAAAGATAAGAAACATAATAAGCATGAAGGATAAGGTACTTGGGTGATTCGAATTGGATCCTAAATAACTCTCTAAGTTTTCATAACTCTGTAAATGTCATGCCAAAATTTCAAAGTCTTACAAAGGTTGAGCTTATCAGAAATATCCTCGAACAGTTGTAATTGAGAGTAGCACCGAGCAATGAGGACCCTCGGTCAAGCACGCAGACTGTTGGCCCATGGTAACGCGCGTTGCCACGAAACAGCCAAACAAGAAGTCTTCTTGAGAAATGGGGGAGGTTTCTGAGATGCGATTAGCAACGAGTCACTAATCGCTTATTGCCAGGCAAACCCCTCAGAGAAGAAAAATCCCTGAGCAACCTGGACCCAAAAGGTCAAAAAACTGTATGGAATTCACCGATTCTGTCAGAGGCGGGTCCCACACGAAAATTGGCAAGATATCGTAAGGGCTTTGAGTGGTAAGCAGTTTATGCTAAGTCCCACCCGACGCCACACACTGGGTGCCACACATCTAGTGGAAGAGAGAGAAAACCACTCACGTCGGATGGGTAAACGTCATGCAACTTACCCGCCCAATATGGATGGATACTATAGGATCTGGAGGTTGTAGATTGATGGTGGACATGCAATCCGACGGATGACCGGATTCAATGGGGTAAACACGCCGAGTTGTATAAAGTTTGAAGTCCAGCATGAATGATGAGTTGGCAGAGGAATCATGTTCATGGGCAATCTAGGAGTTAAACAAAAATAATGACCGTTCAAACATTTTCAAGACAACTGACACTCAGTTTGTTATGAAAGAAGTGGCCACCTCCCTATAAGGTGTTACATAGTGATGATGACGCCGAACAGAGGAATTCAAACGAACAAAGGCAGGAGAGCCAGAGTGCTAGGAAGTGGAAACGAATAGTCAGAAAGCAAATTGGCTTTAAAGCCATGAACTGACAGAAAAAAAAGCAAGCAAGGAGAGTTAGTCAAGGTAGAAAGCCAATAGTAGAGAATAAAGAGAAGAATCCGAGCTGACCTGAAGGCAGAATCGAGCCAAACAGAGCCAGAGAGAGTTAAAGAGTCTGTGTACTCTAGAGAAGGGTTGAGAGGTTCAAGCAAACTGCTCTATACATGCCTATCATGCATGAGTCTCAGGTTGGGCTCATACTACTGTGACCCATAGAGGTCGAGTTTCAGTAAGGAGAGTCTGTGTACTCCAGAGACTTAGGGGATCCAAGTCCAGTCCTACTGATTTATATCTGTTGAGTGAGACTCAAATTGAGCTCACTGTTGTAAAAATTCTTCTTTGAAAACATAATAGAGAGGCCACCACTGAAGGCTGGACCAGGAGACGTAGCCCAGGAGCATTGGGTGAACTCCTTATAAAACTTGTCATGTTTACATGTTTTCCTATTATGTTTTCTCTAATTGCTTCAGTGTCTATGTATTTCGCAATATTATCAATCTGTTGCATAAAGTTACATAGGCACATCCATGCACATGAGTCTGTAATACCTTTAATTCTTTGTCCTGGATAAATTCCAGATCAAGTGGTATCAAAGCTCTAGGTTACTAAGGTTAGACAAGCTTGTGCTAGATTTTGTTGTTGAATGCGAACTAGATCAAAGCTTAAATTAGGAGAAGGAGAGTTGGTTGAAACTAACCCTGAAATTAGAAGAGTCTATCCTAAGGGGAAAATGTCAAAAGAAAGTCCCTTGGAATCAGACCCTCAGTTCATGGATAGTTTCTTGACCATGAGAGCCATGGTAGAGGAAATGTATAGATAATTTAAGAAAGGTAGAGAGGAATATGCATCAAACTCCAAACAAGATAAAGGAGTAGAAGAATCTCTCCTCCATGACCACTCTAAAGGTAAAGGGAAAGAAGAAAAAATTCCCACACCTCCTAGTAGCCCTGAAAACAAAAAGAAGACATCTTTGATTAAATTGGATGTTAAATTTGATTTACCAATATATGATGGAGAGTTGAATGCAGAGAAGCTAGATAATTGGATTAGACAGATTGATGTTTATTGCAGGGTGCAGAGCATTGATTCAGATAGTAGTAAGATTCAGTTGGCCAACCTATGCCTTCGAGGCACTCCCTTGGTATGGTGGGAAGGCAGGACACAAGCTGACATGAAGAAGCATGGTAAAATTCTTTCTTTCTGGAGTGAATTTGTTTCTGCAATTAAAAAATAGTTCTATCCACTAGCTTATATGCAGCAAGCCATGATGAGTTGGCAAACTCTTCGACAATTAAAAAGGTAAAGTGTACAAAGTTACACTTAAGAATTTAGGAAAAGAGCTTTGATTCTAGGAATTTATTTAGACTCACCTAAAACTCTACTGAAGTATATAGGTGGTCTACACAGCTACTTAAGGCACACAATTATCATGTTTAGTCCCACTAGCATAGATGAGGTATCTGTGCAAGCTACACATCTAGAGGCTAGAGGCAAGAATGTGAACCCAGAAGTTGGGCGATCATCAAAACCCACTGCAAGCAAGAATAAGGAGAAAAGAAAATAGAAATGGAAAGAGAAGAAGACAAATACTATACAAAAGAAAAGTCTTCATGCACTCACTGTAAGAAGGATGGGCATGATGATGAACACTACTAGATTCTGCATCTGGAGCTGAAACCCAAGAAGTACGATGGCAAGAAGAAGAAGACTACTGAAACTATTCAAAAGGATTTGGGGTCAGATTCAGGACATGAAACAACAATTGCAGTCACTAGTATAAAAGGTAAAAATTCTGAAGAATCTACTAGTAATTCTGCACAATCTACTAACAATGAAGAAAATGAGAGGAAAAGACATGAGCTTTTTCATATTCAAGTTGTTTCCAAGCATCAAAAGATTGATAATTTGTTTGATAGTGGCTCATAAGTAAATTTAATTTTTGAAGAAATTGTAAAGAAGTTGGGATTACTAACCACACCTCACAAAAATCCATATCCATTAGGTTGGTTATGTGATAAAGCACAACTACAAGTGACTAGACAATGTAAACTTAGGTTTTCTTTTGGGTCAACATTTGTAGATGAGGTTGAGTTAGATATTGTTCCCTTGGATATATGTGGAATTGTTTTAGGAAGTCCTTACTTGTACGATAGGAAAGCTATTTTCTATAGAGTTGAAAACAGGTATCAACTCGTTAAAGATGGAATCGAATATATTGTAAGAGCTCATAAACTCAAGAATAATTATACTCTCATAAACTCAAGGCAGATGAGAATAACTGTAAATTCATGCAAACAATTTTTATTGATGGTTGTAAAGGAAAAGAAACCTGATAAAACCAATGTATTTGAGGGTTGTGATGCTAAAGAGCAAGCTGATTTAGAAAAAGTTGTTTTAGAATATGATATACTATTTCAAGAACCTAAAGGTCTACAACCCAAAAAGGAAATAGTACATGATATTAATTTGCAGCAAGATGCTCCATTACCTAACATCAGAATGTACAGGTTGTCCGCTTTAGAGAATGCATAAATCAAGAAGCAGGTATAGGAGCTACTCGAGAAAGGGTTCATAAGACCTAGCACATCGCCTTGTGGGTCTCCAATTGTCTTGGTGAGAAAGAAAGATGGCTCATGGATAATGTGCATTGATTACCGAGCACTGAATAAGATAATGATCAAAAATCATTATCCCCTTCCTTGCATAGATGATCTATTGGATCAGTTGAAAGAAGCTGTTTATTTTTCCAAGTTGGACTTGCATAGTGGCTATCATCAGGTTAGAGTTGTAGAGCAAGATGCATGGAAGACTACTTTCAAAACAAAGCAGGGATTCTATGAGTGGTTGGTTATGCTTTTTGGCTTAACTAATGCTCCTAATACTTTCATGAGAACAATGAATGATGTACTCAGACCTTTTATTGATGACTTTGTCATTGTATATTTGGATGACATTCTTATATTTAGTAAAACATGGGAAGAACATTTAAAGCATGTCATGTAGACTCTAGATGTTTTGGAAAAAGAGAATCTTTATGTTAAGCTCTCAAAATGTGAATTTGGCAAAACATCTTTGAATTATTTGGGTCATATTGTAGGAGGTGGTGAATTAAAGATAGATCCCACTAAGGTTGTAGTCATTATAAACTGGCCTAAAACCAAATCTACTACTGAAGTTAGAAGCTTCTTAGGAGTAGCACAATATTGGAGGAAGTTTATTTCTAACATTTCCTTGATTGTAGCTCCCTTACATGCTTTAAGAGGATTGAACAAGGTGTTTCAGTGGGGAGGCAAATAGTAGAAAGACTTCGACACCTTAAAAGAAAAGATTAGTACAACACCAGTACTAGCATTACCTGATCTTCAAAGACCATTTGAGTTTGAAACGGATGCTAGTGACTATGCGATGGGAGTAGTGTTGATGCAGCACGGTAAACCCATATGTTATCATTCTGAGACATTTAATTTTGCAATAGTTAATTATCCCACATATGATGAAGAATTGTATGCATTAATCCAGAGTGCGAAAAAGTGGAAACATTATTTAATGGGCAAAGAGACAGTTATACACACTGATCATCAACCACTTCAATACTTTCACTCACAAACTAAGTTCCAGCAATCAAGACATTATAGGTGGATGGGTTTTCTATAACAGTTCCATTTTGTCATCAAATATTAAAAGGGCATACACAATAAAGTTGCAGATATGTTGTCCAGACCAATCATAAATTCATCCACTATACTTAAGCATAATTCAATATTGCATGAAAGCTACATTGAATAGTATGCTCAAGATATAGATTTTCAAGATGTATATGCAACTTTAAGTCATGGAAAATAAGTAGAAGAATTGGATTATCATGTTAAGAACCAACTCTTGTACCATTTGGGAAAGTTATTCATTCCTCAAACAGAAAGAGTAAAGATAATTCGAGAAGCACACACTTCTCTAATATCAAGTTACTTTGGTGTAAGTAAAACAGTTGCACAGCTGCAAAGATTTTGTTATTGGCCAAAAATGCATGAGACAATTTCTAGATATGTAAGAGGGTGTACCATGTGTGCTAAAAGCAAGCCCAACAATAGAAAACTAGGCTTGTACACTCCACTACCATTTCCTTCTCATCCTTGGGAAAGTGTTTCTATGGACTTCGTTGGGGGACTGCCTAAATCTAGAAAAGGTCATGACTATTTATATGTTGTTGTGGATAGGTTCAGCAAAATGTGTATTTTAATACCTTGTAACAAATAGATTACAACTGAACAAACTACAAAGTTGTTCTTTCAGCATATATGGGCTCATTTTGGATTACCCACTTCCATTATATCTTATCGAGATACCCGATTTGTTGGGAAATTTTCGTCAAGTTTGTGGGAATTGATGGACACCAGACTAAAGAAGGGCACAACTTTTCATCTGAAAACAAATGGAAAAATAGAAGTGGTCAATAGGACAATGATCCAGTTGCTCAGAGGCTATTGCAGCAAGCATCCCAAGCTTTGGGATAAACATTTATGTTATGTGCAGCATGCTTCAAACCAAGCTAAACATTCTTCTACACAAAGATCTCCTTTTGAGACCTGTTTTGGTTTCACACCAAGGTCTCCCTTGGATTTTGTCTTTGGTAAAGACATAGCAGTTAATGGACATAGTGAAGTGGACAAGGCAACCAAGTTCATCTAACAAATCCAAGAGATTCACCAGGCAGTATAGGAACAGCTAGAAAAAAGCCAAGCCAAGTACAAGGCTAGGCATGATAAGTATTGGATTGAGCATAGTTTCCAAGTTGATGATCAAGTCTGGTTGTATATTAGCAAAGACATAATGCAAGGTGAAGGTAAGAAGCTGGAGCCAATAAGGTATGGACCTTTCAAGATACTTGAGAAAATTGGTGAGAATGATTTTCGCCTTGATTTACCAACTTACATGCACATCTACTCAGTTGTTAATGCAGACAACTTGAGACTATTTGAACCTTCATTTATTGAAGATCCCGAAGAGCAGAGTCAATTGCCTTCTATTGATGATCTGTTACCTGAATATCTCAATGAGTTGTAGGAAGATACAGTTCTAGACAGGAAGGTGAGAACTACGCACAGGGGGGATGTTTAGTACTTGAGGATTGGACTCAAAGGTTCAAAACCAAGAAGTGCGAAATGGATAGAAATTGGGCAAGTGACGAATCTGTACCCTCACTTGATTGATGCTTGAAAACCAACTTTTGGTGGTCCAAAATATTTTTCAGTGGGAAGGTCGTGATCCGAATTGGATCCTAAATAACTCTCTAAGTTTTCATAACTCTATAAAATTCATGCCAAAATTTCAAAGTCTTACAAAGGTCGATCTTATCAGAAATATCCTTGAACAGTTGTAATTT
Source organism: Pinus taeda (assembly GCA_000404065.3). Classification (NCBI taxonomy): domain Eukaryota; kingdom Viridiplantae; phylum Streptophyta; class Pinopsida; order Pinales; family Pinaceae; genus Pinus; species Pinus taeda. The sequence continues at coordinate 41,064 of APFE031689112.1, forward strand.
GTGAGTAGTGCTGAGCAACGATGACCCTCGGTCAAGCACGCAGAATGTTGGGCCATGGTAACGTGCGCTACCATGAAACAGCCAAACGAGAAGTCTTCTTGAGAAACGGGGAGGTTTCTGATATGCGATTAGCGACTAGTCACTAATTGCATATCGCCAGGAAAACCCCTTAGAGAAGAAAAATCCCAAGCGACCCAGACCCGAAAGGCCAAAAAAGTGTACGGAATTCGCCGAATCCGTCAGAGACGGGTCCCACACGGAAACTGACAGGATATTGAAAGGGCTTCGAGCTGTAAGCATTTTCAGCTCAGTCCTGCCCAATGCCACAAACTGGGTGCCACGCGTCTAGTGGAAGAGAGAGAAAACTGCTCACATCAAATGGGTAAACGTCATGAAACTTACCCACCCGATATGGATAGAGACCATAGGATTTGGAGGCTCCAGATCGACGGTGGACATGCGATCTGATGGATGACCAGATTTAATGCTGTAAATAGGCCAAGTTGTATAAAGTTTGAAGTCTGGCATGAACGATGAGTTGGCAAAGGAGTCATGTTCGCAGGCAATCTGGGAGTTAAATAGAAATAACGACTGTTCAAACATTCTCAAGAGAACTGACAATCAGTTCATTATGAAACAGGTGGCCACCTCCCTGTAAGGCATTACACAGTGATGATGACGCCGAACAAAGGAATTCAAATGGATAGAGGCAGGAGAACCAAAGTGTCAGGAAGTGGAAACGAACAATCAAAAAGCAGATTGGCTTTAAAGCCACGAACTTACAAAGACAAAGCAAGCAAGGAGAGTTATTCAAGGTAGAAAGCCAAGAGTAGAGAACAAAGAGAGAAGCTGAGCTAACCTGAAGGCAGCATCGAGCCAGACAGAGCCAAAGAGAGTCAGAGAGTCTGTGTACTCCAGAGAAGGCTTGAGAGGTTCAAGCGAACTCCTTTGTACATACCTATGATGTATGAATCTCAGATTGGGCTCATACTACTGTGACCCATAGAGGTTGAGTTTCAGTAAGGAGAGTCTATGTACTGCAGAGACTTGGGGGATCCAAGTCCAGTCCTACTGATTTATATCTGTTGAGTGAGACTCAAATTGAGCTCACTGTTGTAAAAAATCTACTTTGAAAACATAATAGAGAGGCCACCACTAAAGGCTAGACCAGGAGACGTAGCCTAGGAGCATTGGGTGAACTCCTTATTAAACTTGTTGTGTTTACATGTTTTCTTGTTATGTTTTCTGTAACTACTTTAGTGTCTATGTATTTCACAATCTTATCGATCCATTGCATAAAGTAACATAGGTACATCCATGCACATGAGTCTGTAATACCTTTAATTCTTTATCTTGGATAAATTCCAGATCACTGGCCAACAACAAATGTGCACTTCCTTAGAAACTCAGATCCTTTATTGTTGTCGTATTCGAGGAGCGTTAGGGTTCGACTATGCTCACTCATCTTCTTATGCTAATACTTCCCAATTTTTGTTTAGTTTTTTATGAGTTCAGGAAATGTACAAGGCTAGTTCATACATACCATTTAATACACTATGTTGATCAGCCAAACTAAAAAAAAATGTGGTTGAATAGGATTAGAAATAGTCATCCAATAATTCTTGAATTAATCACTACCTAACAACGATGCCAAAAGAATGTTGGTTCTCAAAATGTCCCCACATATGAATGATTCGAATACTCATTCACATATGACCTAGAATTCCTCCCACTCTAGGTGCTATAGGCTGACCTCGAGTGCACCATAGGGGGTGAACCTGATAATAGTTATATTATTTTTAATAGGAAAATATAATAAGGTAAATTGTTGATAATTTCTTCATTGTAGTGATTTTATGGTCTTAAAACAAAGATAAAATTCTAAAAATAACCCTTCTTGAAAGCTTTAACCCAAATGCAAAAAATGAAACTAACAAATAAACTTCAAAATAAGATTATAACAAGATACAAAGAACTAAAAAGAGGGAACAAACATCAAAGGTGTGAAATGCATAATCATTCAAACTAATAAGAGATCATTGTAAAACATACAAATGTCCTCCAAACTTCCATCCCAACTATTTTAAGACAACCATGTTCAATAGTAAATATTGAAACATAACTTGTAGAGATGAAATGGAAATTTACAGATTTTGAAATGTAAGCCACATCGTATATAGACCAAATTCAAGAAGTAACACTGTAACAATCATAAAATGTCAAACAATAATTTTCATAAGTCAAGAGACACACTGCTAAAGATAATGACAATCAATTGTTACTCATTTAATCATTTGTCTTGATAGTATGATATCAGAATATGAAAACCTAAACGAGATATTTCTATAAATGAGAACAAGCCTCAGATTTAGATTTATGAGATTGTCACTTACAAATAAATGAACACAATAAAATCCATCTAAATCACTAAGGAAAGATTTCAGAAATGTAGTAATAGACTGTGTAACATGTACAAGAAGTTTTAGAAAACCAAAAATATCACTTTTGTCAACCACCCCCCATACGGGAAATGGTTCCTTAAATACTTAGTTTGAAAATATAATTAATTTAATAACTGTCGCAAGCATAGAAAATTTGAATTTAAAATAAAATAACTCGTCAAATTAAGTTCATGTGTCATGTCTCCTTCACAGCTTTTGAGTTTTGATTTTCCTCATTGTACCTATAGAGGAGAGAGCATGGGCCCCTGCATCTTGGCTATTAGTGCTTTACTTGTAATTAAAGGAATCTAAGTCCAGTATTTCGGCTGCTCCATTATAGATTGCAATAGTTGAACAACCTAAGTTGTTGAGGAGGCTTGTTACATAACGAGACTTCATTTCAAATGGTTAATTAACTTAGTTATCTCATTCTACTACTGGAAGCTAAGGCACACTTTTATACTTTGTTATAACCACTACCAACTATGATCTGATTTGATAGCGGGTTTCAAGAAGTCTCTGTATAATCTTATTACTTCTAGTTAGGATGGAAAAATGTATGTTGAGGGTGTTTATTAATGTAGTTGCTGAAATCATCTCTTCACCTTGTATAGCCAAGCAACCAAGATCTTATTCTATATTTTGTAGTTTATTACAAAATTCTTCTTGAGATATCACCCAATTATATTTCCCCCAAAATGAGGGCACACCAAACCTAACAATCCTCTCTAAAGGTGTATATATCCTTAGTGGCCTTCTTGAACTCCCGCATCAGTTGCATCGTAGCGCGCCTTTCTCCTAACATACAAAGAGAGTGAATACATTGATCTATGGGAGGAAAATCCATCTCTTTTAAGGTATCATCCTTCAAAGCATTAATAAGATGAATGAGTGAATCAACATCTTTCAATCTCTCATCAAGAGTCAAGGTTGTATTTTTTGATTCCAAGTTTGCACTTTTAATAATACCTTTTTCACAGTCTGAAAGGATCTCAATGAAGGCTCGGAACGTAGAGATCTTTTTTCCAATTTCCATATGTATTTTCCCTTTCACCTGAATTAACACTTGTTTACCTCTGTGAGTAAGTTTAATTACTTCCCGAAGGGTCTTAATCTCACCATGTGACTCCTTTAGTGCAATGTGAATTTGTTTGATTTCTTCGTTTTTTTCGATTCACCAAATTTTCTACTCTATACTCATATTTTTCCCTTTCGAATTAGGCTATTTCTACCTCTTGCTTCAATTGATTTATCTTAACGTTAATTATTTGGGACTCCTCAGTTTCAAATGTTTGAGCATAGTTAAGGGGTCAACCTACCGAGGCTTTATATTCCTTCAAAAACTTAAGGTGCTTCTCCTCTTTTTGCCTATATTCCTTTCTTAGTAGCTTAATTTGTCTAAGGGTATTTTGACACTCCTCCTCCTTTAGTCGCAATGCCATTTCCATATCTTGGAGATGGATTTCAACTTATTTCTTTCTTTCAAATTCCTAAATCAAAACATGAGGGTCATTATTAGGAAGTTTTAAAATATATTGCAAAGCTTTGATCCCCTTTTCCGGTTTGTTTTTGTCTTCAAGGAGACGCATTCCACATGCAACTGATTGGAAACCTTCTCAAACATAGCCTTCGTTTTTTTATTTCCTGCATTTGCATCCAACAATATTCATGCCGCAATCTCACCCATGTGTCAATGAAGATCAATAATGTCCACATCAAACACCTTCCCCAAGTTAATAGCCATGGAAGAGGTTCAAGATCCCAACACTTGTTTTTTTTACGCCATTTCTAACTAGACAACTGTGAGATTTAAAATATTTGCTTCAAAGTTAGTGGTTGAAATAAATGGGGTTCCACCTATAGAAGATGCCCCTTTAAGTGTTGGAATCTCTCCCAACTGAGATTGTTCTGATAATATAACCAATTCAGCAATAGTCTCTATTATTTATTCCCCTATAGTAAAAACATGTTTAATATTAATGGCTTGAGCCCCTAAATCCTTTGGCCTTATGTCATTGATAACTTGTTTCATATCTTTATAAATTTTCTCTGCCTCTTGTTCAAATGAGTCATTGTCGATGTCGTCTTCTCCTGCCTTTGCCCACCGTAGCATTTTTTAGGGAGTTGCAGTTTATGCTTTTCTCTTTGTTGTAGTGGCTAGGAGGACAAGGACTGCATTGACTAAGTGTATCTATTTTTCAGTATGTTTGGAGGTAATGTCAGTTATTCTATGATTTTTTATCAGTTCCAGCTACTATCCTACAGGAATCTAATTACTATCCCGCGGGAATCTAGAAAACAAAATTTCCTTTTCTAGGATGTTTATAAGATTTTTATTATTAGAAATTAGAGGTGAGATTTCTTCTGGATAATTAAATAATGGTTCTTTATTTTTAGAAACAAAATTTAACTCATTTCAAATTGTTTTCTGTCTAAGAATGTCATAAGAAAATAATAAGGGTGAGATATGCTCGAGTAGCTAAAAGGGTTTCTTTTCAAAACCAAACAAACGAGTCATAGTAAAATTAGGGTATAGAAACCAAATTCCTACACTCTTCTCTTCAGTAAGCCTCATTGTTTTCCTTTAAAGGATAAGAAAAACAATCCATATATTAAGAATAAGAGTGAGGAAAAAATTGAGGATAAATTACATCAGACCACTTATAAATTTCCTTCTCTTTATTATCAATATCTGTGATACTCATGACGAGCTTGGTAGATAGGAAATAGTTAACGTAATTCAAGAGAACTAGATGAACCAAATAGGTATAGTATCGACAGGAGTCAAACAAGATGGTATTATGTAATTTGACTATAAGTTCTTGTGTTAGATACTTAGGAAAAATTATCATTTAATGGTTTGGATGGAGGTTGACAAGTCGTATGGATAAAAATAAATAATTTTCCATTTTGGAATCACCCTCTAATCTGAAAGTAATAGAAAGGAGAGAAGTGAGGGTCTCAAAGAATGGTTTCTAATATTGAGTTCACATGGGAAATTGAAATTTAAGCTTCAAACTAGGATTCCCTAGCAAGGTTTTCATGAATTCCAGTTTATCGACTTCTGCCCAAGTGATAAATTCTTGTTCTAACCCTTTATCAATTATGTCAATTCCTTGATCACGTATCCGTAACATCTTAGCTATCATTTCTTCTACTAACTTCAAGAAGTCTCTTCAACTGGACTAGAAGAAAAAGACTTGTTGTTCCAGGTCATAATTCCTAGCAAGAAATTGAATGGACTCAGGGTCGAAGTGAACAAATTAAAGGGTGCCTCCTAATATTCCAAAATTCAAAAGGAATTCAAATACATTGGTAGAAGAATTCAAATTCCTTTTGAGTGTAAGGATATCACTAATACAAAATTTAGTGTATTGAACCCCAACTAGCTCATTTACAAGAGATTCCTTACTCGTAGACTAACAAATTATTGATTTTTGTGATTAAATTACTAGTGCGAAAAAGAAAGCTAAGAGAGAGTAAGTTACCTAGTCAATGGAGGGGAATTTTGTGTGCTGCACCCACTTAGAGGTTATCTTTCACCATTAATGGGTTCTCAGAGGAACATGCAGAAGAAAAGGCAGAATGAATGAATGAATCGTATAGAGTTGGCAGCATTAAGGTCAAGTCATGGTTATAGAAATAATTAATGCCTGCAACAGTTGTCATGCTATGATTGGTGGAACATTGGCCAAGGACATGGTCCCCGTTGATTGGGCATGAGAGGATGATTAAAGTGTGCACAGTTATGAGCCCAATAACCATTGATGATTAGGGATCGAATAGCTAAGATGATTTTGGGTCGAAGGAGTAGGTTAATTGTTGAGCATGTCTTGACCCAATAGGAAACGTGGGCCATCAGATATATTTAATTTCTATGGTTACGATCCATAGGGTGTTGATTTTGCCTTTAACTCTTGTGCATGTTTGAATGTGATGAGGGGAAATGGGAAAGCTACCATGCATCTAACGATAGTGGAATGAAAATTTTACTAGACTTTATGCTCATTAGGCTTTTTAATATCGTTAACATTCTGTCAAGAATATTTGCGACATGAACTCTCTATCGTCAATCTCATAAATATGTGAATCAACAACTCAGATCTATGTTTCCTTCCACTCGAAAGGGGTTCTTAATTAATTAAATCTATAAATCCACCTTAAATATTTCATAAGGGGGGATTAGGGGCATAACATTTTGCAGGCTCAAATAATTTAGTATGGGAAAAATTTGTACAGATGGGTGAAATATATGATGTAGATGCTTGAGAAGAGATGGGATGGGAATTTTTGTACTCTTCAATTTCTCTGTATTTTTTCTCAGGATGGAAGATATTCTAGGAAAATACATAACCATAGAGGTGGATTTCTCTTTAATATGGGAAGAAGTTATGTTTTGGATTTTTGGAGTTTTAGGCACATCAACTACACAACTCTTTGGAATTCTCTATGCTTTCCATCTTATAATCTCATGCTCAATCTTCTAATTTTGAGCATTTGTGATAACCAGAACACTTGACATAGAATCCTAGCTTTGAGAATGTCGTATAGAAGGATATAAGATGTTTGTATGCCTTGTTGGGTTTTTTGGGCCTGACCCAGGTTCAGAAGTGATTTATCCAAACAAATCCCGAAACTACTGGCCCTTTCGGAAACAGTCTGCGGAACGCGGACTGAGGTCTCACCTGAGGTAGTATGGGAGGGTGCTGGAACTAGGTTTCTCACCCTAGGGATGTCTTAATGAGGACTGGGAAGTTCATGAGTTGTTCTTGCTCACTTGCACTTTTCCGCACAACTATCTGATCTTCGCGTAGCTCTGTACCAAGCGTGAAGAGGCATTGTCTAGATCTTTTACCCTTACTATGTTATTATTATAGATCTAACTTAATTTTCTAGGCCCAAGAGTCTTTATCAATCATTCAACATTCATAACAAGTGCACGCAAACATACAGTGTAAAGAGATGCATAACAATATAACAAAATCATAAACACACAGATCTATGAGCAAATGCACAATATTTTAGAATGCACGTATCTTTTATTAAACTTTTGTTCCATTACAATCCCACTCCACCCTGCACACTCAGCTGCAAGGGTCCATGCACATAGCTGCGGACTCTACCAGGTCTCTGCACACACAGTTGTAGAGCCTCTTCTTACTACTACCAACCATAACTCGGACTTACAGACTTAGAGTGAATTTCTCATTCAAAGACCCATAATACTTAAGATTAAGACTAGCCAAAAATTGAATTCTACACTTAGAGTCTCGCTCTATTATACATTCCCATGGTCTGCAGACCATGGGTAGGCCAACACATTCTATATTAAATTACAATATTCGAGGGTGGACTACCCTAGACTTTCACACTCCGCACCCACATTTTGCGGGGTCCTTACATTACATTGACCCAAAACTGGGCTTTATGCCACAAAAATATGCTATGGGGGGATCTGCTACCTAACAAGCCCCCAACACAATCATCGTGACTTGTCCTGAGTCACTCGATTGGTATGGTGATATTTGCACGAAGTTCATCCAGCAACCTCTACACTTCGCTTACATCCACAACACATTCTTCCAGTGTTTGTTGTACCTGTTGTACGTGCATCTCCGATGCTTTGTTGTTAGGTGCAATTCCTTGCCTGAGTGCATATATGCCCTACATCTGTGCTAGCTTTTTCTCGATCTTGGTTGTAACTGTGAATGCTTCCAAGAGCCAAGGCTGGATGTGTTCTTTAAGCACTTCTTCTTTCTGACGCGTGGTGTCCACCTGCTCCTTGAGAGCTTGGGCCTCCCTCATCTTGGCCAGTCACTGAGTAAGGGCAACCATCTACGTGGTCCCCTGGACATTGTCGTAGGCCTGCTACAATTCCTCAGCTTCTGTCTCTAACCGCTATAGCATTGGGTCTTCCTACAATGAAGTGAGGGTGAAGAGTGACTGATCTAACAAGCCTATGCAATCTTGTATGGCACACTCTATTGCTTCCAACCTTGATTAAATGTCGCAGTGCCGCTGCTCTCTGACTTCCGGTGGTGCAGAGGGCTACGCTTTTAGCCTCATCTCTGTAATCTACAGGTTGAGGTCCATCTGGATCCTTGTTGCTTCCTCCTTTGCCTCGTGGAATCCACTGGCCAGTTTGTGGATCCAGATACATACTAGTAAGTCTGCTGCAATCTCTAACTCGGGGACGTGGCAACATGCTTCCTCGACGATTTGCTCCAACTATTGAGCCTGTGCTACTGCTTCATCATGTTGGAGGCTCAGCTGTTCAATGTTGATTCGTTGTTCACTGAGCACCTGTACTGCATGTCCTTCCCTATCACGGAGTTCTGTCGTCGCTCCATTCTACAGTTGGTATAATATTTCTCGTGGCAGGGGAGCTAAGTTTAAACCAAGTCCCTTGAGCCAGCTTACCATGGCTCTATCCTCCATAGTGTCCACTGTTAGTGCTCCTTTTGGCAGTGCAATGGTATTTGCCATTTTGGCCCGCAACAATTGCTTGGTTGCTAATGTACTCGTAACCCCAGCTACTATTCCTTGCTGTGGGGCCCGCACTAGAAGTTCTTGGAGTTGCGTCCTAAGCTCCCCCAACACATTCTGTTTCTCCGTCATTACCTCCTAGAGCGCCTCCCTGGTGACTTTGTGAACTGTGTCACCGATGTCATATAGGTCACCCTCAATTAGTGTAATAGGCTCTCCATCCAACTTGGAAACCTTGGTCTTCTTCTATGGCCCTGTTCATTCTGTCCTGTGTGGCTGTTTCAATTATGTTGAGGTGGTACTTGGGTTTGCGCCTTCTGTTTTATCATCTGTCTCCTATCATGTGGTTAGGTCTAGGCCTCTTTCTTCCTGCATCGTAGTGGGCCCTACTGCTACTGCCTTTTCCGTGGCGGCCTTCGTTGCCTCCCGGGATGTTGTAATTCCTCAGCTAGTTGTTCGTTCCGTTTCTGTTATGCTAGCTACTTGGTGGCAACCTTCTATTTTTGAATCATCGTCTCATCGCGCACTACCACATCTGGTGCATGTCATTCTGGTGGCCATGTGTCGAGCACCGTGAAAATAGTGTCATCTATTGCAATGAAGGGGAGCATGGTCCACTTCTGCTCCGGATCCTTCCATGCCATGATATACACATTATGCATATCTGCTTTAAAGTCTGCAAAGCTCATCAGACTGTCATATACTAAGGGGTATAGGCATGGCTATTTGTTGATCCATAGTCATAAACTCACCTCCATCAGTACCCAGAAGATCTTGGTTTCTCAGATGCGCATGGCATCCTTCGTTGCCCATAGCGACACGTATTTTGCTTCCTCTAGCCAGTCCTGGACTAAGGAAGGAAACTGACTATCCTTAGGAAATTCTCCTATAACAAACAGGATGGATAAGAGTAACCATGCACAATGGAAGGTCTTACCTTGCTCTTGGGCCTCCCTGTAGTTTGTTAGGAACTTCTCACAGAGGAACTACGACCAATTAAATTGTACCCCTTCTGCGCATTGCTCAGCCAGTGTGATGACCGTTGCTGGTACCTCATTGCCACCACATTTTATCATCACCTTTCCTACCAACAACTGGGTAGCAATGCGGACCCCTTTTTCCTGAATGCTAGTAATAACGTAACCCCTCTACTTTTTCTCCAACTTATGTTTCTTTTTCATGGCCTCCACAATTGCCAAGTCTCCACTTGTACCAACTATTTCTGCAGGGTCCCTTCTTGTACAGGGAAGCCAAGAAATCCTATGAATGAGCTCTACCATGATGGGAATGGGCTCCTCCAGCCACAAGTACCCATCGTGCACCAAGAAAAGAAATTTCCTGATGACAAATATCATGATTGGGGTCTGATGAAAGTGTGGAATTGATAGGAGGTGGAGTAGCCTGGCTTCCTCTACCTCGTGTAGCCATGTCCGTGGCTGTAGTGTTGTAACTGCCTCCTCCGTTCTTTGTTCCAACAGCTGTCTAGTTTCCAAATGAGGGGACTTCTCACTATCTGCAAGGTCCCAATATTCAAACTTCATAGTGGGTACGCAGCCCACAGTCGAACCTTCGAACGGAACTCCCGCGGGGAGGAAAGGGGTGTTGAGTGTGCTCTTAATGGCACCCAAATCTTTAGGTACGTTTACCCTCCCTTTCTGTTAAGAGACATACTTGGGCAACTTGTTGTGGTGCGTACTGGCTAGATGTCTTCCTTCATCTCTTCCTTTGGTTCTATCTCTTCTACAAAGGTCTGAGGCTCCTCCTCCTCATCATCACTCTCAATATTAACTGTTTTGCCCTTTTCTTCCATCGACAGTTTGCCAAACTGCAGACTTCACGGAGACATACAGACTGGTCCTACTTCCTCTGGATACTTTTTGGGCCTCGGAGTCTAGGGAAATTTTGGAATTTCCAGTGCACCCCCCACGGGTGACATAGGGCTCGGTGTGGCTTCCTTGGCAGTCGACATTGCTGTAGGTTTTAACCCCGTACAGAAATTATCTGCATACGAATTCTAAATCACAAAAAAAATAAACAATGCGAGAGCATAACACATAAAACACATATACACAAAGATTTCCCACTGGATCCCAAAACCGGGACTACCAGCTTGATTTTTCATTATGTTCCTTTCAATGTTACAATACATATTTATACATGCCGAAGC
>APFE031689116.1:0-21642 GCA_000404065.3 Pinus taeda
ACTTCCTTCACAGTTTTGGGATCATCATCAGTAATAGATAAAGCAAAATTTGAACAGAAAGTAGATGGACTATACATTTCTAAAGAATTTTTCTTAACTAAGGCTAGAATTCATTTTTCTACAGCTATTGCTTCTTTCATGTTTTCTACCAAAGTTGGTTTGGCAGCTCTATCGACAAAAATAGTTGTGTTTGAAGGGAGAGCATAAATGTACCATTCATTTCGGATGTTGTTGGTATTTTATTCAATAGCTTGTTGAAACGAAAATTGAAGTCTTTGATCGGTTATTTGGGTTCAGCTTTCAAATTGGAGAGATCATTAAGAAGCGTAGCCGTGGATCTGTCATCTCCAAATTTGGTTAGGAACTGCTCTTGAAAGGCATCCCAACTATTAATAGAACCTGATAGTAATGAAAAGTACCATGATCCTGTTGGTCCTTGTAAGATATAAGGAAATAATCTTACAACTGCATCTTCTTCTACTACTTCTTTTAGATTAATGGACAACATAAACGTGTTTATGTTTTCCTCAGCTAGTAGGCCATTATCAGGATTGAACTTTGGTAGCCACTTTTCAGGATGGGTTGGAAATTGATGTAAAGGACCTGCCATCCATACAACTCTTGGATTTTTCCATGGCCTTGGAGGGTTTTGAGCCATCATTAGTGTCTGCGTAGAGGAATATGTTCCAGTGGTTAAAGGTGATTGGGTAGAGGAGGCTTGTGCCCCACTACCTGTGTAAATCATGATCTGGAGTTGTGAGGCGAGTGATTGATCTTGTGATGAGACGGATGGAATGAATGAGGATGATTGAGGTGATGATGAGAGAACCTCATTATGGGATTTAGATGGTGTCTTATTAGCTCTCATACTGCTTGGTAGAGGGAATTCAAATAGGGGGATCCCAAACTTTTCACTTTGTGCTCTAGTCAACCTTTCAGATGAGGGAAACTGAGAAGTGACATTATTTTGGGATAACTCAGATTCTTCTTGAGATATCGAAATCCCCTGTAACTTATGAATCAAAGATTGTACTTCAGGGGTTTCTAGAGAAGAAGAATGATCTGGCTTCTTTGGAATTTCAGTAGTAGATTCTAAGCATGTCTTTACAACTTCTTGATTAGTATTCAGAGATTTGGAATGAGGTCGAGAAGTTGGAGGTCAGGGTGAGGGAGTTTTACTCTTAGAATGGCCTATTGGTTTCAATTTAATTTCCATTTATAGTTAGGCCCTCCTTCTAGCGCCAAAATATTGAAGCCTCGAAAATCATTGCTATAACATGGGGGAAAACCACCTGGTCCGGACCTTGGTTGGCAGCTCCCTTTTCGTTTGGTGTAGTGACTCCAACTGGGGATAATGGGACCAGTTTCCCAAAAGAGATTTTGATAGTATTAATGGGGTGATATATGATGTAACAAGGGAATGATTAAGCTAAGTGTAATCTAATCTAAACTATTTAAACACATGCATATATCCTAGTTTGAACACTATTAAACTATAACTATGCCTAGGAATAAAGTAAAGCATGCAATCTACAGTAATGTCCTATAGCAATTGGTAATAAAGATCATTCAATTGCAATAAGAAGTGAAATCATTTAACAATAATCGTTTTGGATAAAAAGTTAGCCAAAACAATTGTGAAAGATATATCGAATATAGAATCGTTCATATATTCAGCATAAAATTAAAGCCAACACCATACAAAAGTGCAATAATGCTAACTGAAATTCAAACTTTCATACATAAAACAATTGAACAAAAGTTATTGCCTGATACATAAATTAAACATAATCGCAAGATAAAAGTACCATATATGATATTTTTTCTCATATGTTTCAACAATGTCGATCTAATTCCAATCAATCCAACATCATCTAAGAGTGCAAAGTAGAATTTTAGTAGAGCATGCCAGATATTCAAAAGAAAATAAATATTGTTCCATTCATTCCACCAAAACCTCCTCAAAGGTACAGAAGTGCATGTTTTGAAGAATGTTTCTGATAAAATTTCTGAACCCCTTTCTAAATACATGAGAGGGGTTTAAATACTAAAACTATAGGTCCTAAAATAGATTATTACAAAAATACTTGAGGAGGTTTAAAAGAACTTCCTCGTATTATGCTAAATAAAACTAAAATAAAAACAAAACAAAGTGACTAACTCCTTTGCATTCAATCCTTAAGATCGCAGCTATTTGTCATTGGTTTAAGTTGTGTCGGTTGGCCGATCGCAGATTTCAACTATCTAGTAAATATAGCGTCCGTCAGTGCTAGCACCATTTTTTGTGTGGAGGTAGTTAGGTATCACAAGGTCATCCACTAGATGTATGGTTTGACTAAGAATTTCCAATATGCTTCCCAGTTTAGCTTGCTCATTTGTCTGGTCACCTCCTCCCTTTCCTTTTCTTCCTGTCTCCATTGATGCTCTAGTTGATTGGCATTTGGAAGAAATCCTGGTATATATTCTACAACCATGTTGGCACCATGTAGATTTTTGTTATTGTCTTCAATAATGTTGTTTGTTGTTGCTGCCGTGACCACCATTTCCCTTTCTTCTTGCTTGAGCCAAGAATCCCAGTCTGCAAATAGAATTTCTTTATCCGATTCCTCCAATTTTGGTAAATTAGCCTTCCTCCCATCTTCTGATTCTTGCCAAGTGATAAAATTAGAAATCCTTTGATGCACTTCATCATACTCAAGTCTCATGTCAACGGCTTGGCTTGTTAGCTTACCACTGATCTCATAATAAGGACTTATTTGCAAGATTTTATGGCACAAAACTTCCTTTTTTTGCATTAGTTGCGAGTTAAGGCTGACTTCTTCTTTTACGGACTAATCGATTGGTGGACTAAATTTATACTTCTCTATCATAGCTTGAATCTACGTATCTTTTTTTGCTAGGTTGGATTGATGTTGTATTTGCATCTATTCAAACTCCTGCTGAAGCTTGGCTATTTGTAACTTTGCTTGTTGGTTATATTCTTCTTACTCTAATTGTTGTTCCAACAGCAGGATCTTTTGTTCATTTTCTCTCAGTAGCATTTGGACATCTCTCGCTTTATCAATAGTTTCCGTAGCATAGGCTCCTACAAATTGCGACAGTCTCGTAAGGTTCTCAGATGGGTCCATGGGTGAATCTTTCCAGACAATGTCCATTGGTTCATTGTCGGGAGTGGTAATAGCTACAACATGTAACTTTGTTTTCTTCCTCTGCCTTTTGTTGAAATATTTATGGGCAGGGCTATAAAACACGTCTAATGGAGGGATTTCCTCAATTCTCAAAATAATTTCAGAAGTTGGGGTGGCAGGAATGAGCTCCAGATCTTGAGTGCCTACATTTTTCTCCACTGTAATTTCTTGAGTTGAATTGTGTTGTGGAGTTTGTATCTTAGATGTTTTTTCCTTTCTATGGGGCTTCTTATTAAAATTCTCCCATTCTTTTTCTAAATCAACAACTGGGGGTTTCACCGAATGAATGGAAGTAGAGTGAATTTCAGCATATTTTTTTGTCGAGGTTTGCTCTGTTGCTTTCTCTATGGTTCCTGTTGTGTCCCTTTCAGACTCTCTATTTTTATTGCCCCCATTTTGAGACTATAGTTTTGAGTGCTCTGACTCACGAGTAGACTTCTCCTAGGACTCTACTGCGGAATTTTCTCTCGAGCTTTCCTCTAAGCATACTCTGGGTGTTGTCTCCCTTATTGGTTCAATCTGTAGCAAGTCCAATGGGACCTTTAACAATATCCTCTCCCTATATTCACGGAAGACTTCAAGTTCATCTGGGGCAAAAATTAGTGATGCCATATGTGTCACTTCTAAAAACGTCTCTTTTTGTAGGAAGAGGCCATCGAAGGAATATTCCTCATGGGTGAATGGTTTCACTTTCACCATAGTAGTGAAGTATTTGGTGGTGCCATTTGGTTCATAATGTCTTCCTGGGAATGTAGCCAATTTCAGGGATTTCATAATCGTTGCTTCCTTGCATGCATGTCCAAAATCGTGCAGTGCAAATGCACCACATTGCAATGAAAATGTATGCCAAATGA
This sequence comes from Pinus taeda, assembly GCA_000404065.3. NCBI lineage: Eukaryota > Viridiplantae > Streptophyta > Pinopsida > Pinales > Pinaceae > Pinus > Pinus taeda. The sequence goes on from APFE031689116.1 coordinate 4,043, forward strand.
CCTTTTTTGTTTTCCTTCAATCCTTTGCTCAGTCCACCTTCCCCTGGTGTTTGGTAGACTATCTCCCTAGCCATTAACTTGTCAGGGAAATAGTATGGAAGGACATGCGGTGAAGTAATGCTCCCAAATACTCTGATATATGTAAATTTCTCCTCCCCAAACCATATGGCTATAGGTAGGATATCTACTCTAGCTTCTCTAGAAAACCTAGGGGCATTTCTGTTGTAGACTTGTTTATAAATACGCAACATAACGCGTTGACAAATTTTGTAAAAATGGGGGTGAAACTAAGACTCACACATACTATTATGATATATATGGATAGGAAGCAGGTCTTTCATTGTCCACTTCCATCCCATGATAGGAAATTTAAAGCCAAAACAAATAGCATCCATTACATAGGGACTCATGAAAAATGGAGGGTAAACCCTTGAAGAGATACTCTTATTTCTCCTATAATCCATCATGGCTTTCACCAAACTATCACACAAAATTTGGGCCCAATTCATTATTGTTGCATTTATGGCTGCATCTATTAATGATAGCCATTCTGGGGAAAATATGGTACTATCGACCTTTCCGAACATTCTACATAGCATGGTTGCTGCAAAACTATGAGGGGGAGAGATAGATGTTGTAGAATACATACCCTTCTTATCCTTTTTTATCTTGCCTTCATTTTATGTCTAGGTCTGCGTGACATCTACTGGTCCTTCATTCTCCTTAGCAAATTTCTCGTGGAGCTGTTTATTGTAGATATTCTATGGCTTTGGTAGATTGTACATAAGCCATAGGTTGTCTGGTGAAAAAGATCTCGTAACCTCCTACCTACTATTCTTGATTTCTCTGTCCGAGATGTCCACCTGATCAATTATCCACTTAACCATATATGTATATGGAATTATCTTCGGCCTTGTAGCTATGCGGTGCAGAAATGAGCATGTTGTCTCAAAGAAGGAGGCGTCGGAGGAAACATGACGATTGGTTGTGGCCTTTGTTACCAAATTTCTTGGTTTCTCCTCTTCTAATAAATCATACATGGCCTCCCATGATGAGGTTCCTTCGTCTTTACTACATGCAGTGTCAGAGAATAGAGGGGTCATTTTTGTTTTTCAAATGCAGCTGCCTTTCCCCTCTTGGCCATTACTCCCAACGACTCTTGTTGTGGATTGTTCTTGAAAATGGAGCAAAGAAGAAGCTATCAGATAGACACAAGTAAAAATGAACATAAGAATGAATGATACAAATGACTTTGAAAAGGTGACAAGAAAGGAGTTTTTATTAAATGCAGGTGATAAGATATTGTATCATGTCGAACAACTTTTCAAATGTAAATGCCATTAACCCGTACTAAATTCCCAATAATGGTTCCTTATCCCTGGATTTATTGCTCATTAATGTTTTGCATCGTAAGTCAAGAAAGAAACTTATTAGGGTGGCGAGATTTTTAACTGCGAAAATGCGGATTTTGTGATTTGCGATGCAATATCGCAGTTCGCATTATCGCATTTCGTGTGTGTGCTTTCTTTCATGTTCCTTTTGTTTCTGTGAAATGCGAAATGCAAGGAGTCCTTTATTAGTTTTCAAAGCATAGCTTATGTGATAGGATTTTCTTTGTAAAGCCCTTTTCATTGCGCAATGGACTTGAGTGTTTTATTAACATAGTTTCTGATCGGGTCTGGGCTTCCATCGTATTTTGCAATATCACATGGTTGGTAAGGTTTCATATCTTTCTTAAGGGTTTCTAATGTGATGCAATAAGGGTGAATGTGTCATCACAATATCGAATATCGCATGGTCAAATATACTTTGTGAGGGTGCACCCTTTATAAGTGGTGATATGTGATGGGGGCCTTATTTTAATTAGAAACGTCTTAGGACTTAGTTCAAATGAAAAAGCCTAATAGTTTCGAGGTTAAGTGTGGTAATCCCTTTTGATCTCTTTTCAAGATTTTTGGTTGTTAATAGGGCTTTTGACATGCTTGATCATGCGATATGCGAAAAGGAGAGAATTTTCTAGCTTTTGAAAGGGTTTCATCTTGATATCTTGCTTTATTCCAAAAATAACAACGAAATGCCTAAATGCTAAATTTATTTTTTGGAAGGATTTTTTAAGGGTCCCAGTTTATTAATAGAATATTAGCTATTATGTTAACAAATGCGGGGGGGGGGGGTTGTTGAATAGCACAACACCTAGGTACAACTGAAAAACCTCAAAATGTCAACCTAGATCTTGGTTTATCATCTGAAGAAAGGATATCATTCCTCAAGTTGTTGAAAACATATAAAGGTGTCTTTTCCTGGGATTATTCAGATCTCAAGACCTATAATAACTCTTTAATTCATCATACTATACCAATGACTTCTAATGAGAAACCAGTTCAACAGAAGCTGAGAAAGATTCATCCAAACCTTGAAAGTCAAACCAAATTTGAGTTGAACAAACTTCTAAAAGAAAAGATAATCTTTCCTATTAGACACTCAAAATGGGTATCAAATACGGTTTCTGTTAGGAAAAAGAATGAAAATATTAGGATTTGTATTGATTTTAGAAACCTGAATAAAGCTTGTCAAAAGGATAATTTTCCTTTGCCTACCATGGAGCAAATATTGCAATCAGTTGTAGGTTCTGAGTTAATGTCTTTTCTAAATGGATTTTCAGGATATGATCAGATTCTTGTACATCTAGATGACAGATTAAAGACAACATTCAGGACCAAGTGGGGAACATATTCTTATCATAAGATGTGTTTTGGACTTATCAATGCAGGTGCTACATTCCAACATGCCATGGATATTTCTTTTAAAGGTTTAATTAAAAAATCAATTGTTATTTACCTAGATGACATCACAATCTACTCTAGGAACAAAAAAAATCATTTGAATTACCTAAAGCATATATTTGAAAGATGCAAGAAATATGGCATTTCTTTGAATCCAAAAAAGTCACACTTTACTTTAGCAGAAGGCAGGCTTCTTTGGTTCATAGTATCCAAGAAAGGAATTTATATTGATCCTGATAGAATCCAAGAAATTGAAAAGATTCCTCTCTCACATAACAAAAAGACCATGCAATCATTCCTAGGTCAGATCAATCTTGTAAAAAATATTTGTTCCATATTTTTCACATATTATTTTAACCCTTCAATAAATTATAAGAAATAATGCAGTCTTCAAATGGGGTAAAAATTAAAGAGAGTCATTTCAGTTAATTAAAAAATCCATCATCAATGCTCCTTCTTTAACCACTCCATACTTTCTCAAACCTTTCGTGTTGTACATATTTTCATTTGATACATCATATGCGGTAGTTTTAACACAGCCAAAGGATCAAAACATAGAAGAACCTATCTCTTTTTTCAGTTCAAATTTACAAAGTGCTAAGTTAAACTACTCAGCTGTTGAGAAACAATCTTTTGCTGTCTTTAAAACCTTGAAACATTTCAGGCCTTTTCTCCTCAAAACTCATACAAAAATAATAGTACCTGACCCTGCAGTAAGGAAACTATTGAATCAAAAAGAAGTGGGGGAGAAAAGAGCCAATTGGGTCACTGCACTTCAAGAATATGATGTAGAAATCTGGCCAGCTAAAATTGTTAGGGGCCAAGGTTTTTGCAGGATGCTAGCTAGAGCTTCCCACTTATAAACAGAAGAAGACCAAGGTAATGAAGTGCAAATATCATAAGTAAGCCTCAACGATCCACAATCACAGTATGCTAATTTGAAGTTTTATTCGAAGAATGGATATGCTCCTATGCATCTCAATTACAAAACAAAATATGCTTTAAGGTTGAATTCAAATCAATATCAATTGGTTGATGATGTATTATTTAGAAAAAATTATGATTAAGTATTATTAAGGTGCCTTGAAAAACCTGAAGCTGAAAAGGTTATGCAGGAGTTACATGATGGACCAGCTGGAGGTCATTTCGGAGGAAGCACCACAGTGCATAAAATCATGCATGCAGCTTATTATTGGCCAAAACTATTCAAGGATGCACATGACTATGCAAGAAAATTCAAAACTTGTCAAACTTCAGCTGGAAGAGAAAAGAAACCATCATTCCCTTTGCAGCCAGTTAATATCCAAAAACCATTTGAACAATGGGGATTAGATATAATTGGTGAGATTGTTCCTAACTCTTCCATGTAGCACAAGTACATCCTTACAGCTACTGATTATTTCACTAAATGGGTAGAGGATATCCCACTAAAGGAAGCTAATACATAAAGTATTAGAGACTTTATTGATTAGTACATAATCACCAGGTTTGGCCTGCCCACAACTTTAATGTTTGATAATGCATCTTATTTTTCTAGAAATACTATGGTAGAATTTTCTTTGAAAAGAGGTTTTAAACTAAAATATTCAACTAACTATTATCCACAATGTAATGGATTAGCTGAATAAAAAAACAAAAACCTTATCAGAATCATCACGAGGACTATAGACCAAAATCATAGGAATTGGCACAAAGCATTGACATTTGCTCTTTGGACAGATAGAATAACACAGAAGGCCTCAATCAATTCTTCTCCTTTTGCTTTAGTTTATGGAAAAGAAGCAGTTCTCCCCACGAACATAGCAATCCCATCTCTGTCCCTAGTGCAATTTGTCAATGAAAATTATCCTTCCTCTTCTCTTCAAGAAAGACAATTTCAGATTCTTAAACTCAAAGAAGAAATATAAAAGGCTAAAACTACCCATTCCCACCATCAGAAGTTAGTCCTCTTTTGATACAACCTCTACTAGTCATAAAACTTTTGAAGTAGGTGATCTGGTTTTGAAATGAGACAAAGCACATGAGGACAAGGGTAAGCATACCAAGTTCCAAAGGCTGTGGCTTGGACCATTCCAAATCATTGAGAAAATTGGTCAATCAACATTTTTTTACAAGATTTGTCAAGTAAAGTGGATTCCTTACCTATTAATGGGCAAATTCTGAAAAATATTTTTCCTAGAAAACAACCTCTTCTATTTTTGTATCATATTGTCTTTAAGATTCTTAGGAAAATAAATGTTAATGTAGTATTTAGTTTTGGATTCTCAAAATAAAATCTTTGATAATATTTTGATTTTTCGCTTCTATAAGTAGGAAAAGTTAAAGAAATAATTAGAGAATTTGAGCATCAAAATGAACCTTATTTCTTTGGAAAAACTTGACCTTGCTAAAAATAGTTGTTCAATGAACAAACTCTTATCTTTATAAAGTATAGATGTCTTTTTATCAGTTAAGAAAAGAATATTTAACCTAGTAAGGACTTTCTACAGATGAGTATCTCAAAACTCTATCATTATCATCAAAAAATATTTAAAAGTGCTAGTGATTCACCCCATCTGATAAAATTTTCTTTTTTCACAGTGTAATTCTAAAATATACAAAATTTAAAAGGTAATAAGTCTCATTATGAGCTTGTTTACCATGATCATAGGGGAATAATTAAACTGATATTAACAAAACTGCATATCAAAAAAGGGTAATAGCCAATGATGTAATCAATCAAAGGATAAGGAGTCTCATCAAGAGCTAGCTTGTTCAGTTTAGTTAAAACTAGTGAATGGCATCATTATTATTGGGTTACCAAGCCTAGACAATGTCTTTTAAGAAATTTCAAAAGAAAATTTCATGAAAAGAAAAACATGGTCCAAAGAAAAAAGAAAAATAAAATGAATATCATTTTGAATTTTGAAAATTGCTTCGGATGGGACAACGAATTATTGTTGGTTAAAAGGTAACCCTGCCGAGGCTATGAATGCCTATTGGCAGCAGAGGCTCTATTTGTGATAAATGAGAAAACCAAAAAACTAATCTGTAGAAGGCACCTACTATATCTCTTTAAAAATCTTAGAATTGACTTATGCAAACATTTGTATTTTTATCACTGCAAGAGTAAAGTAGTTGAATAGATACATTGAGTGAGTGATTATGATTTCAAAGGAATATGGTTTATTTTATAACTCATGTAATTATTATCCCTATAACTTTCCTTATTTTGAAAGTTTTAGAAATTTCAAAAGATCAATCAAAGATAGTTGGTTCTCCCAAGTGAATCGCAAATTGTTGTACTATGTAACAACCCCCCCATTTATATGAGTAAGAGTTGATATTTGACATATAAATGGGGACCCTTTTTAAATTTTTAGTCTTTGAAAAAAAAAAATATAACTCTAATAAATTGCCTTGAAACCCTTAGAAAACAACCCAAGCTTAGGATATTTATTGCAAATCACATTTTGCAATTTTCCATGTGATAATTATAAACATATTTAAGTAAATCCTGAAATGTGATATGTGATGAAGCCCCTCGCTACGATATTCTGATCAAAACGCCTTGAGAACACGCGATCGCACTTCACAGAGTCACAAATAAATATTGCATGCCATTGTGTCATCCATTAACGATTTGCAAAATGCGATATTGCGATTTTCGCACCGCATTTCGCATTATCTCCAGGCAACGCTATATTACAATGTTTAAAAGCTGTGATGTGCGAATAAAGTATGAAGTGTGGGAATTTACTGTGTTTTAATATAATAATGAGTAATTTGACAGGGTAATTAATGTTTAGCAGCCCTAGGAGAGGTAATTATGTTTCAATTTATGGCTAGTTAATGCTGAATATCTCATTCAAAATATTCTGACAATTCAAAGTCATTTCAAAGAGTTTTCAGCCTTAATTTCCCTATATCGTCTACATGGATATATCTCTTCTGTTTCAGGCAAGCTTCAAAAGACATGTCATTGCAAAAGGTGATGCAAAAGTAGAAAATGCAAAGCATTACAAAGTCTAAGCTATAAAAAATGTCACCTATATTCGCTGATATAGTTTGCAGTGCCGATGGAGGAGCGATAGCATGGGAAGTCATATACAACAAGCTTGAAGATGAACGTCCTAAAATTACTATCATAAAGGTGACAGTTGTCTCAATAAAACCTTCAGGAGTCCAATTTAAATATGCTGCATGTTCCTTCCTTCGCAGAATAGCAGCGAGGGCGAAAATACTCCCATATAATGATATGATTAGTTGGGTAGTGGAAAATCTCAGTATTGAAGACATGCAATTCAGGAACTCAAGGATGGAGCTTGTGGAGTCATTCAAAGCTGAAGACCTAAAGCAAATGTATCATATACCTGACCCTCAGGACATATATGAAAATTCATACCTGGCCAACATTGCAAAGAAAAACGAAGAGCCTTTCAAGATGATCCAAGGCTAGAGGGTATTGGAGAACAAGTTCAAATATGATTACATGGGTATGTATCCCGTAGCCTCTTTGGAAAACCCCTACAACTATGCAGCTTCTATGTTATGTAGGCTATATGGATTACCTAATAATGCTAAGTTTTCCATAGAATGGATTCCCTTAATTGATGCTTGTGTCGACTCCCACATAATGAATTGGGCCACTATCCTATCTGATAACCTAGCCATTGCCATCTTCGAGTATCGTCAGAAGAGATCCTCCTCCGCAAAGAACCTTCCTTCATTTTATTTCAGTGCATACATCATGGATGCCATCTGTTTCTGCACTAAATTTCGAATCATGGATTGGAAATGGACTTTGCAGGACCCCTACCCTATCCATCTCATCCATAAATATATTTGGGAATCCCATTATATACCCCATTTTTATAAAGTATGCCATGTTGTTATTTTACCAATGCATCAATTGATTTTTAATAAGAAAGCCCAAAGGTTTTCCAAAGAAGCTGCTACAGACCTTCTCATAGTAGGCAAGTATTTTGTTGAAGAACGTTTTACATACATCAGGGTTTTTGGTAGTACAACGGACCGCATGTCCTCCCTTTGTATGTCTTTGATAAACTATTAGCAAGAGAAATAGCCCACCAGACTATGAGAAAAGGCTTGACGAAGACCCTAAAAGATAACAAAAATTCGTTGTGGCCATCTTTTCCCATTCGGTGTGGTTCCTTTTTGTTAGAAAATTTTAACCATGCAACCAAGGAATCACTAAGCCTAGATAGCCTCAAGCTCCAGCCTCTACCAAAAAGGCAATTTGATCCAGACAAAATAACATATAATATTACTATTGTAGTGAAGATTAAGCCCTTTAACCATGAGGCTAATAATTATGAATACCTTTTACAGTCACCTGAATCATTTGAACAAGCATTTGAGTGGGCAAGGGCCAATCTGAGTCCTGAGTATTTTGAAAGCTTTCAGGAATTCAAAAACAAAAGGCTCGAAATAATTCCATTGCATTTGTTAAAATCCAAGGACAAACCTACACCCATTGTAACTGTCAATACCAAGGGACCAAATTCTCGCATAGAGTTTGAAGTGGACTCAGGGAAAGCACTGGATATAGGGAAAGCCTAAGACATCGAGAATACAGTGGAATCTAGCAAGAGGTTAGCTGAAAAGCAGGTCATAAGTGACTTGAATAAAGATACCAGCTCTGAGATCAAAAGCAGCAGTTCAGAGCAGGAGTGGGGACAATTCAATAAAAAACTACAAGACAGTCCTAAGAAACAGATGCCCAAGAAACCATGGAATATCACACTCCTCTGCATACCCAGAAAATTATAGAGTCCGAGCTGATGGATGAGAAAGGGACAAGTTCGCAGCAGACAGAAATCATTCCTACTTTTGTGATGCATGAGCATCTAGCACCCTTAATTAATGGAGGAATCCAAAGCGGAGTGAAGAGGAAGATGTGGACCAGGGAGAAAAATATGGACTTTTCTATTTTAAAATAGAGAAAAAGATGGAATGGATAAAGTCTCGAGGAAACTTATTAATGTAATATGCCATGTGTTCATATGCATGTATGTGTATTGAGAGCTTTAGGGCTTTTGTTAGAGGATTGATCGGATCCTTCCGTGATCCGATCCAACACTTTTTCTATATATATATATATATATATATAATATTATATATAATAATATTATATATATATATATAATTATATATATATATATATATAGAGAGAGAGAGAGAGAGAGAGAGAGAGAGAGAGATGAAACTGCATGTTCAACAGTGGGACACAGAGTGATATAGATAGAATTGGCGTAAACAGAGTGTTGAAATGTAGATGAGAGGAGAACCTGTGCTAGTATGTTCCATTTCAATTCTATTATGTATGTATGTGTCGAGGCTTAAGTCCCAATTTTGAGTGTTTTGATCAGCCTTCAATCACAATAGGATTGATGGTGATCCAAGATATAGAGTTAACAGTTATATATATGAATGTTGCGCATGAACTAGTGTATGGCAAAGGAACTGGCTTTAAAGCGCAGATTCCATCAAAACAGCAAGATCAACCCAAGGAAGAACAATGAAGAGATGAAGTATCGACAACCCAGGGCCGTTGGATATTATAGATCAATAGCTAGGATTGTATCGCATCGGGGAACGCTCAGGGTGTTATTGGACTCGACCATTATCGCAGAGTGATCAGCGATAAAGTGATGGCCCTGGACCATTGGATCAGAAGTCTAGATTAACGACTTAGATTCGATTGGCGATCACATATCGGAAGAGCAAGGGATGAGTGGTAATTGAATAGCAAGGGCCGATATGCCAATAGCAACAATGCGCTGATCGGCGATCGGAGTAGTCAGTAGTCTAAGGTTGGCATCGGATCAATGCTGAGAAAAGCAATAAGAAATGGATCCGATGAGATTTATAAACGTGGGTCTATAAGATTTTAGGTCCGGTTATGTGTGCTCGAGCGGGTTTTTTCCCATTATTCCTTTGTAATTTGATTGATGTATGGTTGTGGGTTTTAAGGCTTAAAAGCATATTTGAATGCTCTTGATAATGTAAAGAAAGCTCTGATAAGTGTTGTGGTCCATGATATAAAAGGCTTAGAGCCTAAATAAATGCTTCCAATAGGCTTAATGGGCCATAACCCACAGGCCTCAAGATCAATTTTTGTAAAGGAAAGGGATTTTGGTTAACCCCAATATCTCATTCCCATCATTTGGCATCGGAGTCAACAAAAATTCTGCGTGCAAAGGAAGATTAAAGAATTTCCTAAGAGAAGGAAGAAGGAGTGCAAGCAGAGGAGAAGGAGGTACATTTGATAGAGCTGGAGAGTTATGGTCTTACTATCGCACAGAGAACGATAGCCGAAGGTGAGAAGGTTGTAGCAAACCTAGAGCATGGAGTGCTCATATGGTTCTAGAGGAGAAAACATTAAGGATGCCAAAAGTTTGAGTGAGGAGAGCTTAGTGAGGTATCATGTAGCAGAAGGAGACTGTTACTGCAGAGGCTTGGTTGTAGCTCACAAAAGACCATGAAGATAGTTCCACTGAAGAAGTGAAGTGGGTAGAATTGCTAAGGACAAGGAGAAGCATATGACTAGGAGGTCATAAATTTTTGTGCCTCAGAAGTCTGATGGAAGAGCATCCAACACCCTTAATTAATGGAGGAATCCAAAGTGGAGCGAAGAGGAAGAGGTGGACCAGGGAGCAAAACATGGACTTTTTTATTTTAAAACAGAGAAAAACATGGAATGGATAAAGTCTCGAGGAGACTTATTAATGTAATCTGCCATGTGTTCATATGCATGTATGTGTACCGAGAGCTTTAGGGCTTTTGTTAGAGGATTGATCGAATCCTTCAGTGATCCAATCCAACACTTCTTTTATATATTATATATATATATAGACAAACCTGAGCATTCAACAGTGGGACATAGAGTGATATAGATAGAATTGGTGTAAACAGAGTGTTGAAATATAGGCGAGAGGAGAACCTGTGCTAAGGCTAAAATGCCTTAGAATTGTAACTGTGCTATTTATAATAAATATGTGTTTCGTGGGTTTCCTATGTGTCTGTGTAGTATGTTCCCTTTCAATTATGTTATGTATATATGTGTCGAGGCTTAAGTCCCAATTGTGAGTGTTTTGATCGACCATTGATCACAGTAGGATCGATGGCAATTCAAGATATAGAGTTAACTATTATATATATGAATGTCACGTGTGAACTAGTGTATGGTAGAGGAACTAGCTTTAAAGTGCAGATTCCATCAAAACGGTGAGATCAAGCCAAGGAAGAACAGTGAAGAGATGAAGTATCGACAACCCAAGGCCATTGGATCTTATAGATCAATGGCTAGGATTGTATCGCATCGTCGGAACCCTTAGGGTGTTATTAGACCCGACCATCATCGCAGAGAAATCAACGATAAAGCGATGGCCCTGGACCATCGGATCAAAAGTCCAGATCAATGACTTAGATAAGATCGGTGATCTCATAGCGGAAGCGCAAGGGCCAATATGTTGATAGCGACAATGCACTGATCAATGATCGCAGTAGTCGGTAGTCAGAGGTCAGCATCGGATCAATGCTAAGAAAAGCAATAAGAAACAAATCCGATGAGATTTATAAATGCGGGTCTATAAGATTTGAGATTTAGTTATGTGTGCCAGAGCGGGTTTTTCCCCATTATTCCTTTGTTATTTGATTGATGTATGGTCGTGATTTTTAAGGCTTAAAAGCATATTTAAATGCTCCCGATAGTGTAAAGAAAGCTTCGATAAGTGTTGTGGTCCATGATTTAAAAGGCTTAGAGCCTAAATAAATCCTTCCGATAGGCTTAGTGGGCCATAACTCACAGGCCTTAGGATCGATTTTTGTAAAGGAAAGGGATTCTGGTAAATCCCAATATCTCATTCCCATCATTTTCCCACATCATAAATTGTCTTAAAGGTGACTGAAATTGCTCCTTTAGATGTGTTCTACAACCCACTTCTCAAGGTTGAAGTAAGGAGACAGAGGAAAAGGAGGAGGGTAGAGACACCTGAAATCCCACCTGGGAATGAGCGGATGGACATAGTCTGGAAGGATATTCCTTCCAATCCAGCTAAAAATTTGACCAGACTGTCACAGTTTACAGGGGCATATGCAACTGCCACCATGGATAAAGCTATGGAGATATCTATTTTTTTAAGGGAGAGGGAAGAGAAGATAGTGCAGCTCGAGAAACATCTGTAAATTGAAAAACAAAATTTGAACCAGCAAACTGCTGAACAAATCACTCAATTGCAGCAGAATATGTAGGTGTTAAATATAAGCCATGAAGCAAGCATTTCTACAAAGAACATGCAAATTCAAGAATTGCAAGAAGCCATGTAAAAATATGAATATGTCCCTACTGTCGATGAATTCATCAAAGAGGCACTAGAGCTAAATTCCCTTCTATCAAAATATCAAGAGAAATTTTTCCAAAGAATGTCACATATCACTCCTTATCTGATCACCAGTGATTAGTTAATGGATAAGGAGATTAACCAAAGAACTGTATATAATGATTTAAATACAAGGATATAAAAATTCATTGAATGGAAAGAAACAGAAGAAGGAAGGAGAGCTAACCTACCTGAGGTTAAGGAGACATGTAAGGACATTCTATTCATAGATTGGGATACGTGGATCAAGTAAGCTAAATTGGTAGTTGCAAGAGTAGCAGGGGTGTCAAAGAACATAGTAAAAGTAGTAAACCACACTTTGCATGCCACCAACCTGGTGAAAGAAGGTAACTTGAAAATACTACCAGATTTAAATGACTAGCATAAAGGCTGGAAGAAAGATCGGAAATCCAAAGTGAAGCGATCAAAAAGTTAGAAAAGACTCATTGGGAGGCGTATTGGCAATACATTGTCAAGCCACACAGCCAAATAATGATCCTCAACTTCTCACTCCATTCAACTCAATGGATGATGCCACCTCTCGCGGATGTTATTTTCACATGATAGGTCATAACACAATTTTGGGCACCTCCTCAAGTGAAACTGATGGCCGATATATGTGATTTAAAAGAGAAGCTGGAAGACAGCAAGTCATCGTTATAACCTCTTCTCATGAAGTCACTTTTATTTTTAGAGTTAGTTAACTAGTTAGGAGGAACCTTGTCTGAAACCTCCTCAAATTTTTGTATAATCTATTTTTGAACATTAGTTAGAATAGTATTTATACCCTTCTCATGCATTTAGAGAAGGGTCCAGAATTATATCAAAAACATTTGCAAAGAATGCACTTCTGTAAGTTTTTGAATTCCTTGATGAAATTATGGAACATGGTCGTTTCTTTTTAAGTATCAGACTACTTTCCTTTGTTGAAGCACTATTGTATACTTGGAAGATAATTTAATCTTAAGAAAGGAGCTAATCTATGTCATTAGTCAAATGAGAAGAACTTCACACATATGGTACTTCTATCTTGTATGATTAGTTGTGTTTCTGTTTAATTAGTGATAACAATTCATTGTCATGAATTGTATATGAGATACGTTCTTTTTGTTATGCGTTAATTGCACTATTATATGATGCCTAGCTGGAATTGTTTATTTTCATATATAATCATCAAATATATGCAATATATTTTATACAATTTTTTGACTAAATATTTAGTCAAAGAAATTATCTTTACACATTATCACCTTTTTTTAAAGCGTGATTGATCTTTATGATCACATGTCAAACAGGTATCTCTTTGAGATTAAATATCACACAAAATACTCGGGTTTATATTAGCTTAAGTTAGTTAGAGATTTGCATGCTAGAATAGGTCATAGTTATCATTATCCTTACTACAATCACTTACTCTCATTTTAAAACCCACACTAGGAAACTGGTCCCATCATCCCCAGTCAGAACCACCACTTCAAATGGAAAAGGAGTTGTCTTTAAGGTCCATACTAGGTGGTTATCCCCCATGTTGGAGTAGCAGAAATCTGAGGCTTCAACATCATCATATGAGCAACATGGTGTGGCACACTCTTCTGATTTGGTTGATACATTGAGGAGATTGAAGGAAGAGATAAGGAGTTGTAAGGTAGATAATGACTAGATCATATAGCCACAAGAGAAGCACGCATAGGTTAATTTTACACTTCTTCAGATTTTGTCAAACATGCAATGAAAAGGGCCACTTCAGATCAACCATGGACATGAGGATGGAACTAATGGGGCATATGGAAATAGGTCTCCTATTAGACATAGGTAACATAGATATGACACACTGAGATATGGCAGGTTGTTGGACACTCTGAATAGGAGGGGCGATGAGTATAGGTACTATTCTAGTTCTGGTTCTGATAGACATCATGATCATCATCATTATCATCCTTATAGGAGGAATGATAGGGGATACTCTCCAGATGAGTTTAAGAAAGAAAATCCACCTACTTTTGATGGATATGTGAAGAAGTTGGAAGATGCAAAGGCTTGGATACTTTGGATGAACAAATTCTTTGAGTTGCATGAGTACATGGATAACATGAACGCTAGAGTTGTTATCTTCAACTTGAAAGGTAAAGCATACATTTTGTGGGAAGATGTTAAGCAAGTCAGAGACATTAGGACAAATGATTTGAGTTGGTGGGAGTTCAAGAGGCTTTCTAGGAAGAATTACTTGTCAAAGAGTCACTATGACAGTAAGGCCAAATAATTCTATGAGCTAAAGCTGGGATCAATGACAGATGAAGCGTACATGACCAAGTTTCTAGAGCTATTGAGGTATGTACCATATCTTACAAATGAGAAGGGTAAAGTTCAATTATTTCTCAGTGGTTTCCCATTAGCATTTAGATATTGGATTAAGTATAATGAGCCTCAGTCACTTGAGGAAGTTATTGGGTAATTGATGCATTGTTATGATCAACCAAAGCATAAGACTGAATCTCAACAGGGATGGAAGTGAAAAGACAAAGGTAAAGGTAAAGGTAAATGGCAGCCTAAGAGGACAAGGCGTCAGCATGCAGATGAAAAAGATAATGTGGCAATGCAAAAGAAGTTTAATGCAGTTGGACAGGGACATGAGCCGCAAAAACAACATAGAGGTGTGGGTACTGGTCGGTTGGAGTGATGGACATGTGGCAAGGAACACCTTAAGAGATATTGTCCATAGAATCAGGGTGGTAGGCCTTAGATATGCAATGTACAGGAGGTGCAGACTATTGGGGATGTTGGGAAGAGAATTCCTCATATCTATAAAACAATGGATAACATATAGGAATAACACCATGAATCTATCATTGAGATGGACGGTAATATTTGTGATCAAGTTATTTCTATTTTGATAGACCCTAGATCTAATTATAGCTATGTCAGTGCTGACTTGGTGGATAAGTGTGGTTTGAGTAAAGAGTTACATGTAAATTCTTGTTTAGTGCGGTTGGCTACAAGTACAAAGAAGTGATTTCATCATTGGGTAAGAGCTTGTGCATTTGATTTGAATGGTATGCCTATTGTAGCACGCCTAAATGTACTATCGTTGGGATCATGCAACATGTTGTTGGGCATGGATTGGTTGTATCTTCATAGAACCAAGGTGGACTGTTATGATAAAGCTATTGAGTGTGTTGATGATAATGGGGAACCAAGAGCCTTGCAGGATAAGAAGAAATCTACATTAGTTAGGATGGTGACAACTATGGAAGAAAAGCATAGCCACAAGAAAGGGTGTATGTTATTTGCATTATACATTTCTAGTGATAACAATAAGGAGGTTGAGGATGCATATGTGTTGAGAAAGTACCCAGTTTGATAGAAATTCAAGGATGTATTTCCTGAGGACATTACATAGTTTCCACCTCACAAGGAGGTAGATGTTTCTATTGAGTTGGTGCCACGGATAGCTCCAGCATAAAAAAAACCTTACAAGATGAGCACATATGAGTTTGTTGAGTTAAAGTTGCAGCTGAAGGAAATTTTGGACAAGGGATACATTAGGTGAAGTGTATCACCTTGGGGCACACTAGTATTGTTCGTGAAGAAGAAATATGGTGTTCTCAGACTATTCATTGACTACAAGTAGTTGAAAAAAGTGACTATCAAGAACAAGTACCCTTTGGTGAGAATTGATGACTTGTTTGATCAACTGAAGGGAGCAGCAATGTTCTCCAAGATCAACTTGAGATCAGGATACCATCATGTACACATGTTCTCCAAGATCAACTTGAGATCAGGATACCATCATGTACACATCAAAGAGGAGGACATTTACAAGGTTGGGTTCAAGATAAAGTATGGGTATTATGAGTTTGTTGTTGTTCCATTTGGCTTAACTAATGCTCTAGCTACATTTATGTGCTTGATGAGTAATGTGTTGTGTCTGTATTTGGACAAGTTTGTTATTGTGTCCATTGATGATATATTGGTATATTCTAAAAATGAGGAAGAGCATGTCAAGTTTTTTGCGGTAGCGTTGAGGTTTTTGAGGTACAATTACATTACTAGGGGTATGTTATCTCCAAGAATGGCATTGCAGTAGATCCAGAAAAGATAAGGGCCATCATGGAGTGGGTGGCTCCTAAGAGTGTGGATGAGGTGAGATCTTTCATGGGTATGGCAAGCTATTATCGGAGGTTCATCAGGAACTTCTCGCAGATTTCTTGTCCTATCACATCATTGTAGAGGAAAGGTAAGAAGTTTGAATGGACAAAGGAGTGTTGGGCTATTTTTGAGAAACTTAAGTAGTTGTTGACACACGCACTAGTGCTAGATATTAGAGATCCAGACAAGGATTTTGTGGTATGCACAGATGCTTGCAAAAGAGGGCTTGGTGGATTCCTTACGCGGGATAGACAGGTGGTATGCTATGAGTCACGAAAACTAAATGAGAACAATAAGAAATACCTGACACTTGATCTTGAGTTAGAAGATATCATACATGCATTGAATATGTGGAGACATTATCTTCTTGGTAGGATGTTTGTACTTATGAGTGATCACATTGGGTTGATGTATTTTTTTTTCCAGCTAAATCTGAATGCTAGGTAGGCTAGATGGTTGTCCATAATCAACGAGTTTGATTTTGAGATCAGGTACGTCAAAGGTAAGGAGAACAGGGTGACAGATGCTCTCAGCAGACGGGTGTGGGTAAATCACTTAGCAGTTATGATCTCCTATGGGACAAATCTACAAGATAGGATCTTGCAGGTAGGTCAGGAGGATTTCAGGTATATGGAGATTGTGCATAGGTTCTAGCAGGGTGTTGGTATAGGTACATGTGATAGTACAGGTATATGTGCAGGTATAGGTACAAGTAGTGGTACAGGTACCGGTGGAAGTAAAAGTACATGCACAGGTACAGGTACAGGTGCAGATGCACATGGTATGGGTTATTATCTTAGAGGAGATGGATTGACAGGATATATGTACTAGATAACAGTGAGCTCAAGAAGTTGATCTTGAGGGAGTTTCATGCAAAGCCATATTCAGGTCACCTAGGCTATCAAAAGACACTAAAAGCAGTGAAGAGATTTTACTATTGCCTGAATTTGAAGAGGGATGTAGCATATTTTGTGGCAAGGTGTTTCGACTGTCAACGAGTGAAATCAGAGTGTAAACATCCAGGTGGAATGTTACAGGTGATCATGGTTTCAGAGTGGAAATGGGAAGTCATTTCCAAGGATTTCATTACAGGGTTACCGAAGATAATGAAACAACATGGTTCCATCATGGTCATTGTGGAAAGGTTGACAAAGGTTTCACATTTTATTCTAGTGAAGTCCAAATTCTCAGCTAGTGATGTGGCACGGGTATTCATCAGAGATGTTAGACTTCAGTACAACTTATCATCCATAGATAGATGGATAGATAGAAAGGGTCAACAGGATAT
>APFE031689118.1:0-14880 GCA_000404065.3 Pinus taeda
ACAACTCATGTAGGCTCAGAAGCCCAACAGTCGCATCTATTCACCCACCAACGTTGTGTATAAATATAAGAGGACTTTTCCTCATTTGGAATCACTCATCTCATCACATCTCTCTCTCTACTGCACAAATATGAGTCTCTTCTCTACTGCACTGAAATGGGTCTCTCTCTCTCACACATGTGAAGCCGGAAGCTGCTGAATTTGAAGCTGCAACTACAGAAGTAAATATTGACTTGCAAGGCCTAGAAGATCTCCTCTTTGGAACTACGTTGTAGGTTCATCTGAAACTCCTTTGAAAGCCGCAACTTTTGGTGGTGGAATGAAGTCAATCCGATGAACGGTTTGCAAGATATCGACTGCCCTAGTTTGAAGCCGGAAATTACTGAAACTGACGCTGCAACTGCAGAAGTAAAGATTGACTTGCGATGCCTAGAAGATCTCCTCTTTGGAACTGCGTTGTAGGTTCATCTGAACCTCCTCTAAAATCCGCAACTTTTGGTGGTGGAATGAAGTCAATCCGATGAACGGTTTGCAAGATATCGACTACCCTAGTTTGAAGTCGCAAAACTGCTGAAACTGATGCTGCAACTGCAGAAATAAAGATTGACTTGTGAGGCCTAGAAGATCTCCTCTTTGGAACTGCACTATAGATTCTTCTGAACCTCCTCTGGAAGCTGAAACTTTTGGTGGTGGAATGAAGTCAATCTGACGGTCGATTTGTGAGATATCGTCTGCCCTAGTTTGATAATGAAGCCGCTAATGTTGATGTTGTTGATCTAGGGTTTGCTCCTGCTGATATGAATCAGATTTATTGTACTATTTCTCTCTGCTGAATTATTGAAGATAAAAGAAGATTTGATCAAAGGGTTTCCCCACACATTGTGGGGTGTGTCCCTGGCTAGCCACCACATCTTGTGTCTCTTATCTTGGCTTGTTTTATGTCGATCGTTTAATGTTTTATCTGCACTTTATATATATGTGATTGCTAATCTGTGGAATATAATAAGAAAAAGAAGTAAATTGTTACAAGCATAGAACATACCATAACTTAACAAAAATGGGTCACAAATATGCTGGGTTATGACTTTGACATCATCTACAGAAAAGGGAAGAAATTTTTTGTTGCAGATGCACTCTCAAGAAAAGATGAGGATGTGGAAGCATTGTTTTGTGCTATTTATATTATCCAACCAGATTGGATAAACGAAGCAAGGGATGAATGGAAGAAGGACAAAGAAGTGTGGCCACTCATTCAAAATTTGCAGAATATCCCAATTCAAACAATATTGCCAGAACTTGAAGAGGAAGGAAAAATCATATTAGAACCTAGAGCAGTCACAGAAAAAAGAACTCGACATCTAGGAATATCAATTTCAGAGTATCTCATCAAGTGGAAGAACTTACCCACTGAAGATTCCACATGGGAGGACAAGAATTTTATACAGAAGCATCAAGAACTACTCAAGTGTTGAGGGCAACACTTTTTGAAGGAGAGGGGCATGTTAGGCCCCTATACTACTAGTGTAACTCCTTATTGTTATTAGTACAACTCCCTTATTATATTGTTGTATCCATGTAGTCCCCATATTGTTATTATTGTGCCCCATAGAAGCCCACTATTGTTATTATTGTGACCTTACATTATTATTGTTATGTCAGCTCTGATTACATTATGACCCCTTAGACTCCTATATATAGAAAGGAGGTCTTATCACTTGTATCCTCCAAGAGTTGTTCATTTATGTAATGTAAAGGAGGTTGCCCCCTCGAAGAGGCTAAATTCGAAGGCATTAATCTATCTTTTCTATCTTTTTGTCAGTTGGTTTCATAACAAAGTTGAGAGTTATCCTCTCAACTTTAGGATTCTATCCTAACTTCCCTATCTCCTAATTAATTCCAGAATGACTCACTAATTCTAGAAAATCCTAAATTCTTTAATTAAATAATTACATAAAAATTAAACATGAGATGCTCTTGCATCATACTACTGGGAAGAAAAAAGATACAATCATATGTTTTTCTTTTCAAGTTTTTCAATGTTGGTACCATATTTTGAAATCTTTGTTGTTGGCATCCAAGTAGCATCTTCAGCTGGTTGATTTGTCCATTTAACCCAGTATTGAAAATACTCTTTGTTTTTGTTCCTTTTAGCTACTCTTTGATCGATGATTGAATTAATCTGCTTTGTTGGTACTGAAGGTAGTTGTTTCTCCCACTGAACTTTATCACTAGCAGGTGCATTTGTAGAATCATTCATTAGTTCCTTAAAGGGGTATAGATCTAAAACATTAAATATTTGTGAAATACTAAATTTTTTGGTCCTATTTCTTAAGCATTCGAGGAAAATTTCCTCAAAACTTCTCATGGTCCAATCTTTTCCAATTTAATTTTATTATATTCCCCTTTAGGAAATATTTCTTTCTAAAGGTGTACCATAACCAGATTTCCAACATTAAAGTCCATATGTCTTCTTTGGAGTCTGCTCTTTGTTTATACTTGTTGCTGCTTTCTTGTAGTTGATGTTTGACTTTGTCCTATATTTCCTTCATACTGGTTGCAAAGTCTTCACCATCTGCACTTCTAAATTTTTGTTTTCTCGGGTTCCTTAACTCATAAATTCCTCTTGGACGCATTCCATAGACAATTTGAAATGGACTCAATCTAGTGATTCTGTTGGGTGAATCATTATATGCAAATTCAGCATAAGCAAGTACCTGATCCCATTGTTTGGGATGTTCACTTACCAAACTCCTCAAGATATTTCCAAGGCTTATATTTACCACCTCTGTCTAACCATCAATATGGGGATAATATTTTGAGCTAAAATTGAGATTGGTTCGCAAATTTTTCCATAGATTTCTCCAAAAATGACCCACAAATCTGGTGTCCCTGTCAGAAACAATACTTGTAGGCAATCCATGCAACCTAACTATCTCTTTGAAGAATAATTTTTCTATGTTAGTTGCATCATTTGTCTTTTTACAACCTATAAAGTGTGCCATTTTTTAGAATCTATCAACCACAACAAATATTGAATCATTTACTTTTTGTGTTTTGGGCAGGCCTGATACAAAATCCATGATGATGGAGTCCCATGGTCAATTTGGTATTAGTAAAGGTTGATATAATCCAGTGTTTTGACTTCTTCCTTTTGCATATGGACATATCTTGCATCTTTCCACATATTTCCTTACATTTGTTGATCTGTGAGGCCAATAATAAAATTCTTGTAATTGTGCTAGAGTTTTATCTTTCCCAAAATGCCCTGCGAAACTTCCACTGTGTTTTTCTTTCAACAAAGTTTCCCTCATCGAACATCTTGGAATGCATAATTGTTTTTCCTTGAATAGAAGTCCATCTTGTATCATATAATCTAACCAAGGAGTTCTATCTCTACTTATGGGATTTTCACAAACTTCATAAGCTTCTTCGAAATATGGATCATCTTTATACATATCTTTCAGCTCATCAAATCCTAATACATTTACTTGAAATTCTTGCAAAATTAAATTGATTATGCTTAATGTATCTGCCACTTTGTTTGATTGCCCACTTTTATGCTTGATGACAAATGTGAAATTTTGTAAGAATTCAATACATTTAACATGTCTTTGATTCAATTTTGTTTGATTGTTGATATATTGTAAATCATGATTATCTGTGTAGAGGATGAACTCTTTTGGCATAAGATAATGTCTCCATTTTTTTTAAGTTTATATGATGGCATAAAATTATCTATTATAAGAAGAATATTTTCGCTTGACCTCATTAAGTTTTTCACTGAAGTAGGAAATTGGTTTTCCTTCTTGACTTAAGACAACTCCTATTGCAGTTCCACTGGCATCAGTCTCAACCTGAAACAACTTTTTAAAATCTGGTAGTGATAAAATAGGTTGTTTTGTGATATTTTTCTTTAATAATTGGGAACATTTATTAGCTACTTCTATCCAATGGAATGGTTGATTTTTCTCCTTAACAGATTCTACAATTGGAGCACATATGCCACTGAAATTTTTAATGAATTTTTTGTATAATCTTTCCAATCCATGAAAACTTCTTACCTCTGAAATGCTCCTCAGAGTTGGCCAATTGATTATGGCCTTCACTTTCTCTTGGTCCATCTTTAGGCCTTCCCTTGAAATCACAAAGCCTAAGTACAATAGTTATGTCTTCATGAAACTACACTTCTTTAGATTGATTAACAATTTATCCTATTGTAGCTTCATTAAAACCATCTTAAGATGCCTTAGGTGCTCTTCTTTTGATTGATTGTAGATTAAGATATCATCAAGGTAAACTAGAAAAAAATTCCAATGAATTATTCTAAAACTTCATTCATTAGCCTCATAAAAGTATTGGGAGCATTGGTAAGTCCGAAGGGCAATACCAACCATTCAAATAAACCATTATTAGTTTTAAATGTTGTTTTCCATTAATCACCTTCTCTTATTCTGATTTGATGATATCCACTTTTTAAATCTATTTTAGAAAAATCTGCAACACCACTTAGACAATCTATAAGATCATCAATACAGGGTAATGTAAACCTATACCTTATTGTGATTATATTGATTTCTTGAGAATTTGTGCACATTCTCCATCCACCATCCTTCTTTGGAGTTAACATTGTTGGAACAACACACGGACTTAAGCTTTCTTGAATGAGACCTTTTTCCAGGAATTCATGCACTTGATTTTTAATCTCTCCATTCTCTTTTGGATTCGTTTTGTAAGCTTCATTGTTCGGAAGGATAGCACCTGGAATGAGATAAATATGATGGCTAATACTTCTAATGGGAGGCAAGTCATCGGCAAATTCATCCACTACAATATCAATAATTCATTCAACATGCTTTAGTTTCTTCTGGAAGTCATATTTCTATAAGATCATTCAAATTTGTACTCATGAGGACTACCTTTGGCTTACCAATCAAGGAAAATTTTATCTCATCATGCTTGATTTCTTGAAGAAATTATTTCCCACCAAGTAAGATTACCTTGGATTGGTCTTCTTCTAGTGCTTTATCATTCTTCAAAGGCACAAAAGCACATGCTTTTCACCATACTTTTCAAAGGTGTAGGTATTTCTCCTTCCATCGTGAATTTCTTTCTTGTCATATTGCCATGGGCTTCTAAGAAAGATATGGTATACACCCATAGGCATAAAATCACAAAGAACTTTATCCTTATAACATCCTATTTGAAACTCCACTTCATATTTTTCATTAACTAACATTTGACGTCCTTCTTGCAACCATGAAACTTTGTAGGGAGTAGGATGTTTAGTTTTCTTTAAATTCAATTTTTTTACCATCTCCATGGATACTAAATTATCAGTACTCCCACTATCAATAATGATTTTACAACGCTTTCCTGTTAATTTACAAACATTTTTTAACAATTTTTTTCTTTGTGTGGGTTCGTTTACTTCTTAAATAGGCTTTAATAAAGTTATTTTCATCATTAAAGATTCACCAATTTCGAGTGCATTTTCATGTGTAGAGGATTGTACACTTTCTGTATCAGTTTGTGTTATATGTGTGCTTCCTTGTTTAGAAAATCTTTCTAGGCATTCATTAGCCTTATGACAAAATTTGTTACATATATAACGTCTTACCACAAAAGATCGACCTATGCCTCATGCCTCCTTGATATGGTCTTCATCCTCTGAAGTCTCCTCTTGGTGATTATGCCTGTTGTGAACTATTGTCTTCTCCTCTTTGAATGGGAAATATTCCACTTGAATATCCTATGCTTGATTGTCCTCGACTTAATGATCCTCTTCTTGATTTTCCTCTACCTCCTATTGTGCTTCATCCTCTTCCTCTTTTACTTTTCCTCCTTACCAATTTTTCTTCAATTTTAAGGGTTATCTGATAAGCTTCTTCAATAGATTTTAGAGAAAAAATATCCAATTCATCTTGTATTTCAAATCTTAGGCCATTAATGTACCTAGCTAGTTTTTCTTCATCTGCTTCCATATGACCAGATCTTACACTCAATCTTTAAAAATCCTCTATATATTCTTTTACAGACATAAATTTATTCTTGAGATTTTGCATTCGATGAAAAAGATTTCACTGGTAATCTCGAGGAAGAAATTTACCTTTGAGCTTGGCCACCATTCAATCCAAATTTGTAATCTTCCTTTTGTTTCTATTTCTCATTTCAGCTTGCGCACTATCTCACCACAGTGCAGCATTTCCCTTCAGTCCGGTCACTACGAACTTAACTTTCTTCTCGTCAACTACATTTTTATAGTTGAAAAAATTATCCATGGCGCCGATCCAGTGAATCAATTCTTTGGGATTTAAATTTCCTTCATACATAGGCATGTCTAATCTTGGCTTGGTACTTATTCCTATGATCATCTTGACCATCTTCTCTTTTGGAGTTTATTCTTCAGCTTTTTCTTCTTAGATTTCTTCCGCTTCACTGATATCACCGATTTCAACATCTCTTTGACGTGTTGTCTCCAATGCATCCAATCTGGTTCTAATATGTCTTACTTCATCAAACAGAACTTGATTTGCAATTGATCTTCCTCAACAAATTCCATCTCCTTTGACTCCTCTGGTTCCTCTAACTCTATTAACCATCTTAATTGAAATAGAATCTAGATCAAAATAAACTCTTTTTTTCCTTTACAAAAATCCTTTATTTAAAATAACCCTCTCAAATTATATATATTATAATATTATAAATATAATCAATCTACTTGCCCAAACTATATAAAATTCAATGCAAAATAAAGTTCATGATGCAGAATTAAATAATTTGCAGTGCTTTCACTGAAATCGAAAGTAGCACGCTCAATAAACAAGTTTCATGTATATGTCAGGGTCCACGTATCTCTTTTCCATCACAAGTAAATTGCAATCAAATTACAAGCACTTTGTAGTCTAAGTAGACAGCCATACATAAACAACAATCGAACTACTGCAATCTGCAAACTCTGTGGTAATGGCAGCGTATGAAGGAAAACGTTGTTTGTCGGCTCTCTTCTGATGGATGTAAATGGATTTCGATATGATCCAATGCTTTTCACTGGTGATTCACATCCATCAAATGTTGAAATGTAACTTACAGGCTCACATGGTTGTGCATCTATGCAACCAACGCTTACTTTGTCGAACTGCTGGAGATTATGCACCCCTTCAACAACACCAACACTGGTTGCATTCACACAAATCTCAACTCCATGCAGCGTGAAAAACTCGCAGAAATATCAACTCCAGGCAACGTGAAAAAAACTCACAGAAATCTCAACTCCAAACAACGTGAAATATGTATATAAAATTCATAGTGATCTCAACTCCAGGCAACAATACCACTTCAGCTTGTTCAATTGAGCACTCAGCCACGACGTCTTCGGGATTCAGAACTGTGTACCTGGAATCTTGTTACAAGCCACCTTTGGTAGAAATTCATGTTGCATGTCTCAAAAAATCCGTGTTGCACCTCTTGCTGATTCGGATTCATAACTATGACTACCTCATAAACAAAATCGTAGAGCACTTGAGCGTGGATGTTCTCAACGGGCTGCCATTATGACTACAAACATATTCTTTTCACATAACAATTCCTATCTGATCTCTGATCATAACAATTCCTATCTGAGCTCTAATACCAAAAATGGTGCAGAGAATTAATAACAAAACAAACCATTTAAAATTTCATTAAACCAATTAAACTCCAAAGCTTCAACATTACAAACAATTACATGGCTATTTATTTAGAGGAGAGAAGTCTCTCGAGAAACTTCCTCCTAGATATTTGGAGGAAGTTGAGAGTTATCCTCTCAACTTTAGGATTATATTCTAACTTCCCTATCTCCTAATTAATTCTAGAATGACTCAGTAATTCTAGAAAAATCTTAAATTCTTTAATTAAATTTACATAGAAATTAAACATGAGATGCTCTTGCATCATTAGCTCTGCAACGTTTGACCTTTTAACCTCTGAGCTTTGACCTGAAATAAATTTTGATCCATAAGGCCATTTTTTGACTTCCATATACCATTGGAAATTTATTCCATATCTCTATCTAATTGAGCAACGTGCATGAGCTATTGAGATGATTTCTATACTGTAAATGGATCCCAAGTATCTATTCTTATATTAGCCTGCTTGCAACCATCAA
Organism: Pinus taeda; assembly: GCA_000404065.3. Classification (NCBI taxonomy): domain Eukaryota; kingdom Viridiplantae; phylum Streptophyta; class Pinopsida; order Pinales; family Pinaceae; genus Pinus; species Pinus taeda. The sequence continues at coordinate 8,144 of APFE031689118.1, forward strand.
TGCTTTCGCTATAAATGAAAACTTATATCTAACACAATGAAGGTAAGCTTCCCAACATTTATTGACAATTCATATTTGATCATTTATTTAGGGATGATAAGTTGAACTCGTGTTGAAGTATGTTCCAATCTGTTTGAAAATTTCCTTCTAGAAGTTCAATTTAAAGTTGACATTTTTATCACTAGCAATGATTTTTGGAAATCCATGGAATTTGTAGATATTTTTACAAAATATTGTAGCAATTTGTTTTGTGGAGACGTATTCTTTTACTCCCATGAAGTGTACATAATTGTGATTTTGTTGACTACTACAAGAATTTTTTCCTTTCCCTCTAACATGGGTAGTCCTTCAATTAAGTCCATCAATATATCTTCCCAAATTTAGTTTGGAATATGTACGGGTGGACAAATCTAGGAGTCATAACGTTTTCATTTTTATTTCTTTCTCATTGATCACACTTTGATACATATTTTTGAATACCATTATTCATCCCCTTTCAAAAGAATGACTGACATGTATTACAGTAAGTTTAAAATAACCCTACATGTCATGTTGGTAGTAATTCATGGGACACCTTAAGAATGATGGAATTGAATTTTGAAGTTGGGCTGAAGTAAATTCTTCCCTTATACCAAAGAATGACACTTTTTATATTCCAATTTTGAGCTTTAAATAGGATTATTTATTATAGTGTGTGTTTTTGTATCTTTTACATATTCACTTTGAATTTCATCGAGTCATTCCAGAACTACAACTGGTATTGCAAGTGACAGTGACTCTTCATATTTGTGAGAGAGAGAAAACACTACTATGTTTTCCTTTCCTTTCTTATGCAATATCTCCATATTAAAAAGTAGCAATTTTTTCGATGAATTTTTGTTGTTACGTAGAAATTGTTTTTTGTTGGAGAAGGTGTTGAAGACTATTATGATATGTTCATATCAAAAATTTACTTCCCAAAATATATTGTCACCATCTAGCTATAGCACACATAATGGTGATAATTTCCTTGTTGTATATAGATTTTAGGAATTCTATTTTATTGAGCTTCCTACTTTGAAATACTATAGGATGTCCATCCTTCATCAAAACCACCCCTATTTTGAAACCTAAAGTGTCAAATTTGATTACAAAAAGATTTGAAAAATATGGAGTTTCTACTATAGGTGTATTGGACATAATTTCCTTTAAGGTTTCAAAACATATTTCTACCTTGTCATCCCATTGGAATGAGTTCTTGTTTTAAATATTTGCTAATGGAGCAATTACATGAGCATAGTTATGAATAAACATTTGCTAGTGTCATGTTAAACCCATAAATCCTCCTAATTTAGAAATGTTAATTGATCTGAGCCACTACGATATTTCTTTGATCTTGTTTGGATCTACCTTCACTCCTTCCTATGATAGCACATGTCCCATAAACTCTACTTCTTCCTTTTATAAGGTACTTTTCGACATCTTTGCATAGAATTAGTTCTTTTCTAAAGGAGAGAGAACTTGTTCCAACTGCTTTAGATGATGATACCATGTTCTACTATATACAAGAATGTTGTCAAAGAAGGCTAACACAAATTTCCTTAGGTAGGATCAAAATACTTCATTCATGGTTGCTTAGAAGATGGTTGGAGCATTAGTTAATCCAAATGGTATAACTTTGAATTTGTAGTGCCCTTCATGAGTTCGAAAGGTAGTCTTGGCCATATCTTCTAATCTTACTCTGGTTTGACAATATCTTGATCTAATCAAGTTTAGAGAAATATTGGGCTCCATGCAGTTCATCTAACATATCAACTATAAAATGAATAGGAGATTTATTTTCTTATTGTTATCTTATTCAATCCTCTATAATCAATGCATAGCATGAAATATCCATCCTTCTTTCCAACGAGAATTACGGGAGCTACATAAGGACTTCTACTTTTTGTAATGATGCCACACTTCAACAGGTCTTAGACTATTCTTTCAATTTTATTTTTTTGATGATGGGGATACTGATACATTTTGATGTTGACAGGATTTGACCCTGCTTTAACTTTGATGATGTGCTCAAACTCTCTTTTAGGGGGCATCATCAATAACAAATATTGCAATATTTTTTTGTGTTTTTTATTTAACTCATTAATATCACGAAGTTAGTTATTAACTAATTATGAGGCCAATATTTCCATTTGATTGCATTGTGCTCATTTTTTAACTAACTTTTCCATTTGATGGGATGATACAATTAGATTTTGAGGTGGTTGAAAACCATATAACTTATATTTTTCTCATTTTCATATGAACTTTATAAAGTGTTTTTTATTCTTGGTATATTAATTTCCTAATGTTTGTATCCATTGGACACCTAGGAACACATCCACTCCTCCAAGAGGCATGGTGTAAAACAGGTATTCTAAATTTGTTGGGTATGCGTTATATTCTTTTCATGAATATCCCATGTGTGATACATTGTGTTGGGCATAGCAAAGGGGGGACACAGGGGGGGAATATTCCCTATTTAGGTGGTCATAGGGGCAACAATAGCACCCCATATCGGGGGGTTTGCAAGATTGCGATAGCCCCCAACATAAGGTTTTGGGCACCAGTATAACCTGAGGATGAGGGATCCAGACTTAATGACAGAGCATATAAACACCTTCAATAATGTGGTAAGTCAATTATTATCTGTTGATATTAAGATTATAGATCAAGATAAGTGCATAAGTTTGCTATGTTCTCTACCAGACTCGTGGGATAGTCTGGTTGTTGCCATAGGTAGTAATGCAACAAAGTGTCCACCTTTACCAACAATATCTTTTTGTATTCAACCATATCCCTCAAATATGCTTTGTCTTTTAATGATAAGTAGGGTTCTTTGCAAAGAAAAATTCACTTTGGTTGTCACAATATATCCTGAACACAATATATGTAAACAAACTACTTCCTTACTTGCATAAGTGGCTTCCATGTATTCAACATATGCAGTTTAAAGTTCCACTACATATTGTCTCTTTCTCATCCAACTGATTTCTCCTCCAAATAGGTTAAACACATACCACTTGTAGATTTTCTATAGTCCAAATCCCCAACCCAATTAGCATCAACAAAGCCACGTATGTCCAATACTCCATCTAATAGTGGTCTTCCTTGGTGGCAAAAACCATAATCACTAGTGCCATGTAGATACCTAAAAACCTGCTTTATTGTTATCCAATGCTCCTTGCCTAGTTTTGACATAAAATTGTTCAATACTCCCACTGCATGTGTAATGTATGGTCTGGTACATACCATAGCATACATGAAACTTCCAACTACACTCACATATGGAACACGGGACATGTCCTCTTCCTCTTCCTATGTCTTAGGACACTATTCTGCAAATAAATTTACACATAAAGGAATATGAACTTTCATTGATTTACTATCGTGCATATTAAAACTATGAAATATTATATCGACATATTTTATTTGATTTAACTATATTTTCCTCTTTGCTTGATCACTTTTAATTTCCACACCCAAAATAAAATTTGCAACACCAAGATCCTTCATGTCAAATTTAGTCACATCCTGGATAATATCTCTATCATTTCAAACCAACAACATGTCATCCACATACAAGACCAAATAAATAACATGATCACCAATGAATTTAAAATAAACACAATGGTTTAATTTTCTCCTTGTGAAGGAAAGTCCCTATATATTTGTATCAAATTTTTGATACCACATCCTTGGTGATATCTTTAGCCCACACAAAGAATTTTTTAGCCTGCATACCAATTCTTTCTTACCCTTCACTGCAAATCCTTTTGGTTTCTTCAAGTATATCTCTTCTTCTTAACCCCATGTATGAATGTTATCTTCACATCCATCTATTCTGCCCCAAAATCAAAAGAAATAACAATATATAAAAGTAATCTAATAAAAGTTAACTTGGAAACAAGAGAAAAAATATGACCAAAGTCAATTCTTGACACCTAGGAATAACCTTTTGCTACTAAATGGGCTTTGTATTTCTCCACGGCTTTGTATTTCTCCACTTTTCCCTATGCATTTAACTTCTTCTTAAACACCCATTTTCTTCCATTGGGTTTTCTTCCATCTGACAACACCACTAGATCCCAATCCCCATTCTTGTCCAAGGCTACAATTTCTTCAAACATGGCATTTTTCCACAGTTTTCCATCATGTGAATCAACTACTTCCCTAAAAGATTTAGGATCATCATCAGTAATAGATAAAGAAAAAATTGAACAATTTTTAGATGGAGTATGGCTTCATACTTTCTTGAACTGGTCTCCTCAAAACTAGAGTGTGTGGTTCTTCTTCTTCTTATTCATGTTCTTCCATGGATTCTGATTTTTCATCCTTTAGTTCAAACTCTATCTTTTCTGGTTCAATTTCCCTTAATAGGACTTCATGTTTCATGACATCCTTCACTTGTCTAAATACTACATCTTGAATGTACACAACTTTCTTTTTTTCTAGGTTCCAAATCTTGTAATCTTCTAAACCATTTGTATACTCAATAAATATACACCTTTCAGATTTACTATCCAACTTGGTTCTTTTCTCCTTTGGAAAATGTACATATGAATCATAACAAAATATCCTCAGATGTGAGAGAGAGTTTTTTTTACCAGTCCATACCTCATATGGATTCTTATCCTTCCAACGCTAATGAAGGTGATTTATTAACCAAGTAAAATGCAATATCCAATGCCTCTACCTAAAAATATTGTCGTAATAAAACACCATTAAGCACACTCCTTTATGTTTCATCAACGTCCTATTCATCCTTTCTACAACTCCATTTTTATGAGGTGTGTATTAAGAAACCTTTTCCTATGCTATATCACACTTAATATATCCTCAATGCCTTAATCTTCTTCCCTGACAGATTTTTCACAAGAGCCTTAAATTCTTTAAACCTATCAAAAACTTCAGATTTCTTCTCGAGGAAATATATCCATGTATTCCTCAATAATCTATCTATAAATGAGATTTAGTACACATATTTACCCAATGATGGAACCAGCATAGGCCCAAACACATCACTACGCACTAGCTATAATATTATTTTTTCCCTCTTAGCACAAGAGGAAAGCGTCAACCAATTTTTTTTTCCCATATACACAATGTTCACATAAATCATAATATAGATATAAATTATGCATACCTTCTACCATACCATTACCATGTAGTATTAGAAATATTTTCTCTCCAATATGTTCCAGTGTTTGATGCAACAACATAGCCTTTTCTCTAGAGACTACAAGGTTTTTTGCTCCACTCTTAGGAACAACAGAATTGTTGCACCCATAAATAACATTTTTGCCCAATAAATTGTACAAAGTTCCAATCTGAACTCCCCTCATAAATAGCGATTCTCCTCAAACTATCTTGTAGGTATCTTTCTCAAACATTATTTTTACACCTGGATCATCCATCTTGCTTACAAAAATTATATTTTTGGCCAAACCTAGAATGTCCAGAACATTAAGGAGTGTTCTAATCCTTCCAGTTATCAACTTTAACTTTAATTTTCCTCATCCTATAGTTTTAGTTTTCCTTTCATCACCTAGGAAGATATCACCACCATCATATCTCTCATACTCACATAACCACTTCCTATGGGAAGTCATATGAAATTATGCACTTGATTCAATCAACCATGCCTCATGATCTATATGTGCACTTAAGGAATACAATTACATATCCCCACCTTCATCTGAGGTTGTTTTCACCTCTACAAAAGGAGCATGATCAAATCCCTTTCCTTTCTCGTGAGTTTTGGATGTACAATATTTCTTGTAGTTCCCTTCTTTTCTACATTTATAGCATACCTTTACAATTTTTCCTAGAGATTTAGATCTCCCTCTAGATTCAGATCTCCCACTTGAGTACTTATTTATATTTATGTTTTGGGAGCATCGTCTCATAGAAAAGGCATCTTTGTTCTTTCTCCCCATATTTTTCCGTCTCATCTCCTCTGATAACAAGGATGAGATTATTACATCAAATTTTAAGGTAGGAATGTTGCAGATGCATTGATCAAGTCTATGAGAACTGAGAAGTTTTCTTAGTGTAGAGAAACAGTGGGTGTTACTGCCCTGATTGGCAACTATGTACTCCTACATTCGCCTATGTGTAAATAAAAAACAAGCAGCAGAATGTTTGGGTATGTGTTATATTCCTTGTGTGACTACATTCATGTGTGACACTTTACATTGGATGTGGTAGGACAGTCACCTAAGGGGCCGAAGCCCCCTTTTTTAAGGGGTCACAGGGAGAGGGGGTCGCAACAAGGGGCGATATCCCCCCTTGTTCGATAGGTCACTGGGGGGAGAGAGTGCCCCCCCCAACCCCCCCCCCGACTAGGGGGGTTTGTAGGGGGGTGGTAGCCCCCTGTATGGGGTTCAGGGCAGTGCATATATATATATATATATATATATATATATATATATATATAGTGGTGGTTGGGGAAGTAGTTTTTCTCATGGTTTTGTGAATGGTTTTTGCATGGTTTTACACGGTGGTTTTTTCCATGTTTTTGTAGATTCGTTCAAAGGAACTATGGTTAAATTCTAGTCCAAGGTTAATAGATTGGGATTTTATGAATGTTTTGACATGTATATAATGTATTATAACATTGAAAGGAATATAATGAAAAATCAATCTGGTTTTCTTTGTTTTGGGTTCTAAGAGAAAAAACTATGTGTATGTTTTTTATGAATACCATTGTATATTTC
>APFE031689127.1:4319-107300 GCA_000404065.3 Pinus taeda
AATCCTTGTCATTTGTTGTCCATTAGCTCCTTATTGATGTTTGCAGATGCTCCATGTCCTCATAGCATATGCTCAGTCATACCTCCATTTTCATGATTATTGCACTAACATATTGACTATAAATTTGAAAAAAAGAGTGGTGGCTGCAGAAATTGCTTCTGGCTGCGAAAACTAATTCCAGTTGTGGAAATTGACACAACAACCACTTGGCTGAATAGATATATTTAGGTAATAACTATCTGAATGGAAATGGTCATGAAACTGACTTTAGCTGCAGAAATTGACCCAACAAGCTTATAACTGAATGAGATGTATAAACGATGACTGACTGGATGGAAAATGGTCTTAAAATCTTTTATTAATGGAATGAAATGAATGAAATGGAGTTGAAATGAAGTGATGTGGAATGGAAATGAGATGGAGTGGAATCAGAATGAGGTGGAGTGGAATGAAAAATGAGAGAGAGATTTTTTTTTTTTTTTTTTGGAAAATATAGGGTGTCAAGAATTCCTGATTTTCGCCCTACATTTTCAGTATAAGGCTGCCAATCAGTGATTGGTTTTCAAGCTTATACAAAATTTTATTTATTTATTTATTATTATTTTTTTTTTTCACAGAAAAGAACAAAGGCTAGGTTGGTGGGGAAGAAGGATTCTTCTTGACCAGCCTTATTGCATAATTCTCTTGAAATATTTTGACAAATTCCTCTTTTGAGAGTGGCTTATGATAAATCTTTAATCTGTGGCCATTCACAATAAGAGGAGTTTGAAATTCATCAATGGTCTTTATTCTTACCACTCCATTGCTAAAGACTTTGTCAATCTCATATGGCCCAAGCTAATGGGTCTGAAATTTACCTTTGAAGTCTTTAAACTTGGAATCAAATAGTAATGCCCAATGTCCCTCTTGAAACACTTTCTCTTTGATGTATCTATCATGCCACTTAGCTCTCCGATGTTCAACTAGATCAGTTCTTAGGATTGCTTCTTGTCTGATCTCATCTAGCTCATTCAATGGCTCCATTCTGTGCTTCTGGAATTCTGATAGATCCATCCCCAACTGAACTGCACTCTTGAAAGTTTTGACTTGAAACTCAATGTGGAGCAGGACTTCTTTCCCATAAACAATTTCACAGGGAGAATGTCCTGTTGTATTCCTCCATTTTGTTTTGTAGGCCCATAAGGCTTCAGTAAGCCCTTCAGCCCAATGTCTTCTGTGTAGATGAACAGTTTTTGTGATGATGCTTTCAATAACTTTGTTTGTAGACTCCGCTTGGCCATTTGCTTTCAGATGGTAAGGAGAATATTTTATGTGCTTGATTTTGTACTCTTCCATCAGCTTCTCCATCATTTTGGATGTAAATTGACTTCCCTGATCTGTCAGGATATCTCTTGGGACACCAAAGTGAGTAAAAATATCCTCATAAAGAAAACTAACAACTGAATTTTAAGTAGTAGAAAGTAATGATTTGGCTTCTACCCATTTAGTGACATAATCAGTGGATACCAATATATACTTCTTTTGCTTTGATGGTGGATTAATGGGTCCAATCAAATATAAAGCCCATTTTTCAAAGGGTTCGATGAGTACCTGTGGTTGTAATGACATTTCATTTTAAAGAGTCGGTTTCCCTGCTCTTTGGCAGCTGTCACACTTTTTGACATATTCTTTTGTATCCTTGAAGAGGGAAGGCAAATAATATCCTAAAGAAAGGATTTTATAGGCCGTCCTTCTGTCAGTAAAGTGTCCACCGCACGGTTCATCATGACATGCCTTGAGGATTTCAGGCATTTCATCTTCCCGAACACATCATCTGATCACACAATCTGGCCTTGTTTTAAACAATTCGTTATAAATCCATGAATATTTTGAACTCTCCTAAATAATTCTTCTTTTTTCACTAGGAAATAGATGTGGAGGTAGTTTCCCTGTAACCAAATAGTTAGCAATATCTGGATACCAAGGAGTCTTAGTAGTTACTGCAAATAAATATTCATCTGTAAACTTATCCTCTACAGGAGAATCTTCTTTAGTATTTTGGATCCTAGACAAGAAATCAGATACTGTATTTTGTTTTCCTGGTCTATCCAACGCAGTAATATTGAATTCCTGTAAAAGTAAGAGCCATCTTGTAAGTCTACCATTAGTAACAGGTTTTTTAATTAGATATCTAATCGCAGAATGATCAGTATGGACAAAAGTTTCATAGCGTATTATATAATGTCTAAACTTATTGATTGCATGAACAACAACTAAGAACTCTTTTTCAATCACACTATAGTTCAACTCAGTGGAAGTCAAATTTTTACTGGTATAGTAAATCGCATAAGGAACTAAATCCTTTTGACCCAACACAGCTCCAAGAGCTGTATCTGAAGCATCTGTAGGATTATGGAAAGGAAGTTTCAAATTTGGTCCTCTCAAAATGGGTGGTTCGGATATTCTTATTTTCAAAGCTTCAAATGCTGATTGACAATAAGGATCCCATTTGAATTCACAGTCTTTTGTAAGAAATTTGAAGAGTGGAGATGCTATTTTGGTGAAGTTTTCTGTAAATCTTCTATAGTACCCAGTAAATCCCAGAAAACTTCTAACATCTTTTTGACAATTTGGAATAGGAAACTTTGAGATGACTTCAACTTTTGATCTATCAACTTTAATCCCATCCCCTGAAATATGATGTCCCAAAACAATCCCTTCAGTAAACATCATAAAGCATTTTTCATGACTCAATGAAAGGTTTGTTTCTTTACATCTTATAAGGAATTTCTCGAAATTCTTTAATGCCTCTTCAAATGAATCACCATAAACTGTAAAAACATCCATATGGACCTCTACACAATCATGGATTAGATCAGAAAGTATTCCTAGTATTGTCCTTTGAAATGTTGCGGGTGCATTACATAATCCAAAAGGAAGCACTCGGTAAGAAAAAGTTCCCCATGGAAAGGTGAATGTGGTCTTATCTTGATCTTCAGGTGCCACCTAAATTTGATTATAGCCACTAAAACCATCCAAAAATGAAAAGTACTTTTTTCCTGCTAGAGTATCTAATACCTGATCGATAAAGGGTAAAGGAAAGTGATCCTTTAAAGTTGCTTTATTCAATTCCCTGTAATCAATGCATACCCTCCATTTACCATTATTTTTAGGTACTATAACCAAAGGAGAAACCCATCGGCTATATGAAATTGGATAAATGAAGTTTACATTGAGTAGTTTTTGGAGCTCTTCTTCCACTATCTCCCTAAGGTTTGGATTCATCCTTCTCTAAGGTTGTCTAATTGGTCTACCGTTTTCCTCGATGTAGATGTGATGAATGCAAGTCTTAGGGTCAATAACTTTCATATCTGTATACTCCCATGCAAATGCAGTAGAATGTTTTTGCAAGATTTTGGTTAGCTCTTCTTGTTGTGATTTTTCCAAGTTTTTGTTGATATTCAATGTTTTACCTGGAAAGATCTCAGTGGTGGAACTACCAAACTCTTCCATAGAGTAAAGAGACATTTGTCTAGATGATAGATACTCAATGTCAAAATCTAACTGAAATTGTGTGTGGTTATATTCTTAAGATGTTTCAAAGTTTTCTAATGTGTTCAGAATTTGACTGTCTTCATTGATTTCAGAAATGGTAAAGACAGGTTGTATAGTGTCCTCATCATCGACCCACTCATTATCTCCTACTTCTATAATTTCATTTGGCAGAGGATATAGATTGAATTTCTTTGTCGAATTACCATAAAAAATATACATATCCCCAGATCTACAACTGATAAAAGCATCAGCTGTGACTAGCCAAGGTATTCCTAAGACGAGTGGGTGCCCTCCTAGATTACTCTTAGGAGTTAAAATCATGAAATCCACTGGATATTCCCAAGAATCTAAGGAGACCGAAATGTCTTCTAATACAACATCTGGTTTGATAATTGATCGATGTGCAAGTTGCAGTAGAGTAGGTGTAAAAAGAAGATTAGGAAGTTTTAGTTGTTCCATAGTCTATCTACTCATAATGTTGATAACAACCCCTAAATCAATCAAATTATTTGGAATTTCTACCCCATTGATATGTGTTTTGACAATTGGACTACCAGGATCTACATACTTCTGCATGGTAATTTTTCCCATCATGATATCTGCAATTTTTCCTACTAGGTGGATTCTTCTTGTATCTCTTGGTTTCCTTCCTAGTCTTTTGAGACTCAACTCCTTTATTGTTTTTGCTAGAATAGGAATCTCTCTAATGGCTTGTCACAAGGGAATCTTGATACAGACATTCTTTAATTCATCTAGAAAATCATAGTCAGGCAACAAAATTTGTTTTTCCACTCCTTTATCAATTTGTAATCTTTCAGGAAAAGAAGGTGTGGATGAAGATGCAGGTTTCTCAACTATAGGAGTTGTGGGGGTTGACTCTTTTTCTTTTTCTTCTTGACTGCTTTGGTTTTGATGAGATGCTTCAAAACCTTTATTGGCTTCAAGAGAATCTTCCTCAAAAATGTTTTTCTTTTGAGCATCTATAGAAGGCTTGTCTAAAACTCTACCAGATCTGAGTTGTAGATCATTGAGAGGAACAATCATATAGGTAGGAAATTGCTGTCCTTCTACCATGTAAGCATTTTGAGGGTTTTTATTACTGGGATTTGGCAATTGCTGGGAAGGTAGTTGATTTTTCTTTTGTTGGAATGAAAGCAAGAGTCGGGAATTTGGATTCTGTTGAGAAGGTTGATGTTGTTGTGGAAATGGCAATGAAAGTTGTGGATTTTGATTTGGAAGTTGTGGAGCTTGTTGATTTTGAAAAGATGGAGGATATTGATAAAATTGAGAAAATCTCCCATAAGGATTTTGCATACCTTGTACCCATGATTGAAATGGATTTTGAGGTTTGGACCAAGGTTGTGGCCAAGGATTCCAATTTTGTGGGGGTTGAAAGTTCATGGGGTTGTTAAACACTTGATTTTGTTGCCCCTGACAAGGTCTCCTTGAAACAAAACAGAGAGACTCAATTGAATTTGGGTCGTCTTAAAAGACAGGTTTGAGCCCACGAATTCAAGGACAATCCTTCGTCTCATGGCTTTCTGAACAAATCATACATGTTTCTACAACTTTTTCATCCAAGGGGCATTTCCTTAGAGCATGTTTCTTCCTACATTTTGGACAAAAGATGGCCAAAGCTTCAGCTTCTGCATTCTTCTTGTTTTGTATCTTAAGGGTGTCTAGTTGCTCACTAAGACTCCCTAGGATATCAGTTTTGAACTCATCAAGCATGTTGCCAATCTCAACCTTACTTACTGATCCAGTTACAGATTTGTTTTTTGTAATGAGAGAAGGATCTCTAGGCCCTTTTCCAGTTTTAGATTTTCCCCTTGAGAGATGGACACATAGTTATGCTATATCATGAAGTGGAAGTTGAGATATATCTCCTTTCCCCATCATGTTCAAAATATCTATCCATTCATATCTAATGGCTTTTAATAGAAGGGCTTTCAAGGTTTCCTCATCTAGGTTATTCATTTTTGCTCTTTTCAGGTTGTATTGAAAACTTTCAAGTAAATCCTCCAAGTTTTCATCTTCTTTCCGCACCATTTTGAATACCTCATCCTTATGATTTGTGGGATACAATAGTCCAGGTAGCTATCTAAAAATGTTTGTTTCATATCATTCCAAGTCCTAATAGATTGAGTGACTAATCCCATGAACCATTTTAGAGTAGCTCCCTTCAATGTTGAAGGAAACAATTTGAGTTTTTGAGAGTCTTCCATATAATCATAAGTTTGGCACATGACTTCAAACTCAAATAGAAATGTTTCAGGATCCTCACTTCGAAACCCATAAAAGGTTGGGATGCTGAGATGTTTTTCATTGTTGTTCAAGATTCCTCATCAACTATAGGAAATCGAAATGATTTATCTGCATCCCTATTTCCCCCATTGTTACCTCTACCTCCTCCATTGTTTCCTCCTCCTTTACCTCTACCTCTACCTCCTCCATTGTTTCCTCCTCGTTTACCTCTACCTCTACCTCCTCCAAATCCGTTTACTACTTCCTCTGTCTTGATAGTTTCCTCAGAGATTTCAAAGCCCTCTAGTCCTTCTACTAATGCTGAATGAGGAGGAATTTCTCCCTCTTCTTCTTCAGGTGATTCTACTTCCTCGATTACAATGTGTTTTCCTGTAGAGGTAAAGAAAGGGTCTTTTCCTAATTCAACTACTGCCTCTTGAATTCCATGAATCCTAAGGCTAGGAGTGTGAGTTGGAGATTATGGAGGTGTATCTTGTCTATACCTTGAAGTAGATGGAGTTGTAAAAATCAAACTCTTGGCCCTAGCTATAAACCTTCCCCTAGAATCTCTTGCTCTATGCATGTCATTTTTAATTTTTCTTCAAGTAGGGCTAATAATTCTCTTTCTAATCTTCCAGATCACTCTAGGTGAAATAAGAGAGCATACTCAAGAAATTGCTGAACTAATAACTCTCTTTTCTGATCCTCCAGGTCACACTAGGTGAAAGAGGAGAGCATACCTTGAGAAGTCATCTTTTTTTACCTTCCTTGAATTTTTTTTTTTTTTTTTAAGAAATTGGCTACCTAGTTTCACTTCCCCAGCAATGGTGCCAAAATGTTAGGTCAATTTAGTGTGTCCCAAATTTCTATATAAATTGTCAATCCGGGAGTCGTAAACTGCTGAAGTGAAGTGCACTATATATGCAAGATAACCGATTTCTTACTTCTTTGTCGTTTTTGATTTTTGGTTTGTTTTTGGGTTTATCTTCTTGTTGATTCCCTAATGTGAGATGGCAATTCTAAAATTCTAGTATGGATATAAGTGTTCAAGGCAATGGTGACCTTTAAAATAATTTCCAAACTTCAAAGTTTTCAAAATGGTTTTCAAACTTGCAATGATGAAATCAATTACTAAGTGAAAATAAAAATGTACCTAAATTCTAATTAAACCAAACAGTGAGCTAGTGACTATGAAACACAATATCCTTGCTACTGTATAAAAAGAAAATTGAACTCAAAGCAATTAAAAAACTATAAGAAAAGTAAACTAAATCATATTACATCAACTCATATTCTGACCCCTCACCATTCGACTCGCTCTAGCTATAGGAGGTAATCATAAAAAAGTTGAGTAATCTGATAACTAAATTGCATAAAATGAAGCTAAGATCAAACTATGCATTCATACTTCAATCCCTCAGCATTCCACTTGCCCTGGCTATAGGAGGTAACTGAAAATGACATGAGTAATCTAATCACTAACTTGAAAAAGAAATAAACTAATATCAAACTACGCATTCATACTTCAATCCCTCACCATTCGACTCGCTCTGGCTATAGGAGGTAACTGAAAATGACATGAGTAGTCTAATATCAATCTTGCAGAAAAGTAAATGAACAAAACAAAATGGAAAGAAATAAACAGTGCCGAAATTAGAACTAAGAAAATAAATCAGCAGAAGGACGAGATAATTCCATCATGTCATTAGTCATTAAAAAGCTATACCTGAAATAAAGACACTGATCATTTAACAGTCATTAGAAAGCATAAAATAAACTATGGACAAAAATCAACATGAATACCATAAGCAGTGTAATATATACAACCAAATGATTATGGCATCAGGAACGTAAATGAAGAAAGCATGAAATTATACAGTAATTACAGAACCTTGGTGTACAAGGGCCCTTTGAAACCTCGGCCAATTAGAAATCAACCACAAATTGAGCTTAAAAACAATGTCTTTTCATGTATTAAAATGCAGTCATAATATAAGGATTTAGATCACGGCACAGTGGCTCGTAAAGCAATCAAAATTAGATACAAAAAGCTAGCTAATATGCGTATGAGAATGCTTTATTTATAACAGGAAATGACACAACTACTTCCTAAAATCTGCGCTGATAAACAGACACATGAATGACCACGTCCAGAAATCTAGCAATATGGTAGCCGTGAAAATTAAATCCAATGAGGGTGGCTGTTAGATTTGGTTCACGGAGTAGTCCATAGGTGTTAGCATGCCTCCTGACATATAGTAATTTTCCACGCAAGTCTTCACGTGGTGAAAAACAGAGTTTTGCCACCGTAAAACTCTTAGGTTGACCACCGTTTGACTGTCTTTGACCATAGTGTTCTGTGAGTGATTTGGATGAACCAAGGGGACACGTTCCATGTCCACATCATTTGCAACTTGCCCATGTGGCTGGATCCTCCAGTAGACACCTGTAACATAGAATTCAAAAAGAAGGTTGCAGAACATTGAGTTGTCTGTGGAAAGTGACAAGATTCCTTAGCTGACTGAGCAAAAATATAAATCAAACAAGAGTCACAAGAAATAGCTAGGAAACCATTTTATATGCTCTTTTTAAACTAATATGCAATGATTTGACAGCTTGGAGGTTCAGGTAACTGGAAAAAAAGGCTAAAAAGGTGTATAGGGAAGATGCAAGTTTGAGACTCAACACAAACCATGTGCATTAAATCAAACTTTAATAAAGCTCTTAATAAATGTTTAGTGCTTAATTCCAAGATTACCCATTAACAGTAAATGACCATGATTAATGATAAACACATAAATGCTGAGATTTACAATTGAAGCATGAAAATAGAGGAAATACCCTGCTAGGTTTCACAATGCAGATACACAAATGTAAGTGAGATTTTGCAGTAAGATTAACACACAATTGCACATTGAATCATTTTATTCAATATAATAGAAATTACAGAGTCTTGGCCCTCTCAGCTCAATTACAACAATTTATTTGACCTCCATCTCAATCTCAAAAACCTATCTATCACTCAAACTCTCGCTTCTCACTCAATTCTCAATCAACCTATCCAATTCCTCTCTAATATATGTTCTTCTATTTTATGAGTGAAATCCTATTCTAACTGCACTAACAACTCGATCGCTATTTTAATCAATCTAGCAATCAAATCTCTATTCTTAACCTTTGTTACACACCTATGATAACAAATTATACCTTAGTCCAAAATAATACAATTTTCTAATTGTTACAATAATTAAGTAAAGATAATTTTTGACAGGTCCAACCTTCTCTACCAAAACTGACTTTTGACCACTCAGGTCAATGAAATTGAACTCATTTAGCCATAGCATGTGAACAAACGATCACATTGCTGGCTAAGTCTAGATGCTCCTGCATTAATCTTGAGCTAGAAACTTCTTTTAAAATGTGAAACTTCAAGTAAGGTCATCACTCCAACATATTCAATTAATATTTTTTCTTTGATTTGGGGTTAACATGGATCTAGGATGGTATTTTACACACACCAAGCTAATCATGGAAATAATTATAGATATCCCTCAATTTGAGGAACATACCAATATATTTTTGGGGTTTTTTCTCTTTCTATGTATATATAATATTGAAATATTTTATTTATGATGCATTTTGAAATTATTGTTATGATTAATATTTTTTATATATAACATATAAATTTATATTAAGAATGGAATAGACATCTCCCTCTTATGACAATTAATTCAAAATGAAAATATTCTTTTTCATTACAAATTTGTATATTTTTACCATGCAATTGAAATTTATATATCTTATATTTTTTATTATTAATATGTATATTTTTTACATAGTAAATGTCAATTCCATTTAAGTGCGAAATGAATTCCACACCTTTTCATACCATATTCTAAATCTATTATTATTATTATTATTATCCAATTTTAAGGTCAAAGTCAAGTTTATGAACACATACATACTCTACCCGCTAAGTCTATGACGACATACATACTTTACCCCTTTGGTTTTGAACTTGTGACCCTTTTGTATTTTATAGTACTTTTAATAAAAATAAATATTTTATTTCTATTTTAAAAGTACTTTTCACATAATAATGTTTTTTACTTTTAATTTAAAACATTATATTATATTGGTAGTAAAAAAATAAGATTAAGAAACTCATAGGGAAACTAATAATTGTGTTGATAAAGCTAAGGCAATTCACTCAAAATTTGATATTATTATTTATTTAGTGAATATTTTATTTTTATTTTATAAACATCTCTCACCACAATATCTCTTTAATATATATACAACATATTAATCTTAATGAACATTAATCATCATCTATATTAATAAATAATAAATTTTATTAGAAATATCTTAAAATATTTTATCATTTTAAAATTTACATAATACAACTTATCAATTTCAATTTTATATATGATCTTTTTGACCTTTGAACATGCAGGAGTGTACGGAAATGTGTTTATTACTTTTGTTACATCACTCTAAACAAATATTTGGACTTGAGGATGTTCTAGTCAAATAATAAACGAGGTGGACTTGAAAAATATGAGTTAATAAGTTAATTTGATAGGTATCTAAGTAGACATTTGAGCTCAATTCAAAGGTTATAAGTTATTAAAATTATTTAGGAATTGTATCAAGCTATCTGAATGGATCATTTTGGGTTTAATTCAAAGGTTTTTGACACAACGTTACCTCTGCTTACACCCATAGTATGCATGTCAAATGCATAAGCACATTTGTCCCAGGAATTTTAACTCACTATCATGTCAAAATCTTCAACCATCAATGAATGGTTTAAGGCCCCCTTCATTAACTTCATTATGTGGAAACATGTTATTTGACTATGCATAGTCTTGCCTTTCATTAACCCTTATTAAACCTTCGCTAACCGTTTAACCGCATATATATATATATATATATATATATTATATATATATATATATATATATATATATATATATTATATATATATATATATATATATAGATATAGATATATATAACCTTCCCCCCCTTTAAACATTGGTTACATATTTTTTAACATATAAAACCTTCCATCCTTTGATAATGTTGGACTTATATATAAAACATCATATATCCACGCTTAATACTTTATAAACCATTTACAAAGGAAATACTTGCAAAACATACCTTTTCCACCTTTATACGACCTCTGCACATTTATCGAGGTTTACCTTTATCGCTAATCGCAACCGCATCTCCGCAGGTCACATTAACTTGTCTTTCTTCATATCCTCCGATATGCAATTAACCTCTAGAACTCAAAATATAGTAACCGCACTCGTATAACCCTATAGGTTCTGATCAATCAAACTTTCATGAAACTTATTAACCGTTGATCTACACTCAATGGATTTGACGGTTCACAATGATTTCGAGCTATTAACCTGCACACTCCAAATCAACCCAAAAAGTTGTTTCCCTCTCCCCCCTTGCTACTACATGTTGCTCGATAAGTGGAATCAGGTGCTCATCCTTCAGTAGCTGTTACAACTTCTACCTCACTCAAAATACCACTTATGTTTATAAACCCACCTTTCTTCTTTGTTAACTTCCAGACTTGCTCGCGCCTAATGACTGTAGATTTTTTACCATCGATGGCTGCGATAGCTCCTCCAAATTCCTCTTCTGCCAATGCTATTAGTTAATCTCCACCATTCATTCTTTAACTCAATTGTACTCGATTTAATCTTGGTTGTTTATTATTTGACAACCTCATCTATTGATCTCTGAGATCCAATGGCTCTTATGTATCGACAACAAACCTCTTCTTATCCCTTTACTTTGAATTTACTTCATTTCTTCAGAGTTTCATTCTTCCGCTCTTCCACTGCTCAACTCTCTCTGGGCTTAACTCCACGAATTATCACTCCACTGTCTCTCCAGAGCTTCACTTTGATCCTTCAAATCAAAGCAAAGACCCACTATGATTCCTCTGAATCATTCTCCTCTCTGTGTCTCGCCAAATTCTACCTGAACACAACTATTATAGAATTTTGATTCACTATAATTCAACACTCGAAACACACTTACACAGGTGTGAAATTAACCTTTGTATTTATAAATATAACGATGATTACAGAATGAAACTCTCTGTCTCTCAGGCCTAATCTTTAATATCAGTGGCCTCTTCCCTACACTCTACCCATAGGCTTATATTTATACTAGAAAGGTTCTGTTGAACTAATTTTGGTTCAAATCCTTAATCTACTAAACTAACTCTTGAATGTCCTCTCTAGTTCCTAGAATCATGAAACTACCTTAAGAGTTATAATTGACTTCTAACTCTATCGTCATTATTAACCACTCATGTTCTCCTTCATTCAAGAGCATTTACAAAATATCTCACATCATCTAATTAATTTCTATCCTGCTCACTCAAAAGTATAAATATTACATTAATTCAACACTTAGGAATCCAACTTCCTTAAAACACATGACACCCCTATGTCTACTAAAATACAATGATTTCCTCGGGTTGAATGCTCCTGCATCAGACTCCCAACGTAGAAAATATTCATGATCTCCTGATCATGTGTCTTCATAAGTTGATAGAAAACCTCCAGGGTCCCAAACGTTAGTTTGCAGATGCCCAAATGCCTTACACTTTTGTTGCTACTATTGTCTGTTGTACTCTATTTCATCTTCCTCTCATTTTCAATCAAGTTCAAGTTCTGATTGATCATCCTTCTTGCTGCTATCAATTTCCTCCACATGGATTATTTCATCATCAAATTCCATAATTCTTCCATCTCTATCTCCAGTTCATCCTTGAACTGGTCCATATTCTACCTCTTACTTCTTCCTCTTTCTCTTTGCTTCAGGTTGTTGCTGCTATCCACTAACTCTTCAAACTGTTGTTGGTTACTACCACTTTGTAGTTGCTGGTTTACTTTTTCTTCTACTTTTTCTCTCGCTACCATTATAGATATTTCTCTTGCTCCAACTTTTTCTTTGACTCCTAGGCTTACTGCTTCCTTTTCATGGTTACCCTCTTTCATGATTATTTATGTCTGAACTGAATAATGACTTTTTAGCATTCTCTCCACCAATTGAGCATCTTTGTTCCATGGATTAAATTCTTCCACAAAATCTTCTTCTTTCATCTTTAATATTCTCCTAAACTTGTTCTGCATCCACAGACAAACTACCAGTCTTAAAAACATAAGACCCTGTGGTCGCACTTGATGTTTCAGCCATCATATCTCCTTGTTGTTCCAAGTTCTCTTTATGACTCAAAATCTTTTTGATGGTCTCCTCTTCAATCTCCTCAATCCCTTCACTTGGTTGCTTGATATATTTCCCCAACTGTATATGAGACCTATCTATCTGATCTTCTTCCAGACCAAAATTTAGATTCTGCTTGGCTTCTTCCTCCTTTATGATAATATTAGCAAATTGTCCTTCTTTACATGTTTCACCTACAAACACACACAAATTGTCAGATTTAAAACCATGTGACCTCTTGGCCTCACTTGAAGTTTTAGTCTTCAAGTCTTCATCTTCACACATAACTTCACCATGTTCTTCTTCACAAATGGACACATCCATTTTCATTTCCAACTCATCTTCTTTGAGTTTTTCCCTCAACCACCTTACTTTCCTCTACTATAGCCTTCTCTGCAATTTATGCCACTTCATTGGTATCTTCCTTAAGACCTAGCCTAGTCAATGGCTTTCCTCAAGTATTCTCCTTAATGCATCGAGTTGTTCTTTTAACTTTGCAAATTTCGTTGTCAGTTTCCTCTTGACTCATCCTCTTTCCATTTTCCTTGGCATCCTCTTTCTTCATATTTCTTTTGCTACGGTCTTCCTCAAAACCTCTGCTATGACTGTTAGTAGCCATCTTCTTCTTCTCTATCTTCATGAGCTCCTTACTCACTTACTATGAGTTACATTAAAGCCTCTACAAAAATAAGTCCTCCTTGTTACAACTTACCTCACCAAGCTTTCCTTTGTACTTGGTATTTTGGCAAGCACTTGGTTCTCTATCTCTAGAACCTCCTTTGAGCACTTCTCTCTGCTCCTTCTAGGCTTCAATTCTTCTGCACTTCTCAAGAACACAATTGTCCTCTTATATTTCAATCACAATGAAATACTTGGTTTTGACCACCTATTCTTCCACTTAGAAAGTCTTGCCAGCTTTGTTCATTACCTTGGAAATTCTACCCACATCCTTTGTGGAATTTCCTTTTGTGATTTCCAACAATACCTCTACAATAACAATTCTCCTTCTTGCTACATATGCCTCACTAATATTCTCTCCTTTGAGCTCAATATATTAGCATTTTTCTGGCTCTTTCCTTTGGAGCCAGTTAAAGCACTCCTTGCTCTAGATGTTGCAACCTTCTCACCTTCTTATGCTATCACCTGCATATCAATGTTACTCAAGCCAAAGATCATTCCCGCTTTCAAAAGCTTGCTTCTCAGTTTCCTTTTGAGAATACTCTTATCCTCTTTGTCTGACCTTCAATTGGATTATTCAGGTTCACATTTGAGTGAATCTCCACTTTCCTCAACTAACAACATCACAGTTTTTTCCTTATGTTGCTACCTATGCATTAGTGTAAAAACACACATTCTCCAATCTTCAATCAAATTAAAACAAACATGTCATCCCACCTTTAAGATCTCAACATGATCTTGTTTCACTATTCCACCTATACCTTGAATGGGTTTCCTTTGCCTCTTACATCTACAAGTTCTGCTACACATCACCTCTGTGTGCTTATTGTCTGTCAGATTAGAATCTGATCCCTCTTGGCCTACATAAACATCTTAAAACATAACTTTGTTCTCAATTCTTTCACATAGAATTTCTTTGTTTTGTTTTAACACCAATTGTTTCAGTTACAAATTTGCTCTGATACCAAATGACATAGGGTTACCCCCACTTGCACCCATAGTATGAATGTCAAATTCATAAGCACATTTGTCCTAGGAATTTTAACTCACTATCGAGTCAAAATCTTCAACCATCAATGAATGGTTTAAGGCCCCTTTCACTAACTTCATTATGCGGAAACATGTTATTTGACTACACATAGTCTTGCCTTTCATTAACCCTTATTAAACCTTCGCTAAGCCTTTAACCACATACATACATACATACATACATACATACATACATACATACATACATACATACATACATACATACATACATACAATACATATATATATATATATATATATATATATATGTATATATATATATAACCTTCACCTTTTTAAACATTGGTTACATATATTTTAACATATAAAACCTTCCATCCTTTGATAACATTGGACTTATATAGTAAACCTCATATATCTGTGCTTAATCCTTTATAAACCAATTACAAGGGAAATGCCCGCATACCTTTTCCACCTTTATATGGCCTCTGCACATTTAGCAAGGTTGACCTTTATTGCTAATCGCAATCGCATCTCTCCGGGTCGCATTATCTTGTGTTTCTCTGTCTCCTCTGGTATGAGATTAACCTATGAAACTCAAAATATAATAACCGCGCCTATATAACCCTATCAATTCTGATCAATCAAACTTGCACAACACTTACAAACCATTGATCGAAACTCAATGGATCTGACAATTCACAACGATTTCAGGTTGTTAACCTGGGCAATCCAAATCAACCCAAAAGTGGTTTTTCTCTCTCTCCTCACTGCTATGTGTTGCTCGATAAGTGGAATTGAGTGCTCACCCTTCAATACCACTTACCACTTCTACCTCGCCCAAAATACCACTTCTATTTATAAACCCACATTTCTTCTTGGTTAAGGTCTGGAATTGTTCATGCCTGATGACCATAGATCTTCAACCATCGACAGCTGCGACAACTCCTCCAGATTCCTCTTCCACCAGCACTATCAGTTAATCTCCACTGTTCATTCTTTAAATAAATCGTACTCAATTTAATCTTGGCGACTTATTATTTGACAACCTTGTCTGTTAATCTCCAAGATCCAACGGCTCCTATGCATCGATGACTCGCCTCTTCTTGTCCCTTTTCTTTGACTTTACTTCGTTTCTTCAACATTTTCTCTATGGTTTCAGGTTTTCTTTAGGGTTTCATTGTTCTGCTCTTCCACTGCTCAACTCTCTCTGAGATTAAATCTACAAATTCTCACATCGCTGTCTCTTCAGAGCTTCACTCTGATACTTCAACTGGAAGAAAATACCCACTATGATTCCTCTGAATCATTCTCCTCTCTGTGTTTCACAGAATTCTACCTACACACAACTATTGCAAAATTTCAATTCACTATAATTCAACACTTGAAACACACTTATACAGGTTTGAAATTAACCTCTCTATTTCTAAATATAATAATGATTACAGAATGAAATTCTCTGCCTCTCAGGCCTGATCTTCAATATCAGTGGCCTCTTCCCTACACTCTATCCATAGGTTTACATTTATACCAAAAAGGTTCTGTTGAACTAATTCTGGTTTAGATCCTTAATCTACTCAACTGACTCCTAAATGCCCTCTCTACTTCCTCGAATCATGAAACTACCTTAAGAGTTATAATTGACTTCTAACTCTCTCGTCATTAGTAACCACTCATGTTCTCCTTCATTTGAGACCATTTACAAAATATCTCACATCATCCAATTAATTCCTGTCCTACGCACTCAAAAGTCTAAATATTACATTGATTCAACACTTAGGAATCCAACTTCCTTAAAACACATGACCCCCCTATGTCTAGTAAAATACAATTATTTTCCTTGGGTTGAATGGTCCTACATCAGTTTTAAGTTATCGAATACATTTAGGAATTGGATCAAATGGAGACCACTCATATTTCATATTTTCTCTTAATTATAGTTTTTTTAAATATAAAATAACTAAAATTTATGATCATTTTAAAATATTAAAAAACAAAAATAAAATACATTGTAATAATAGTGATAAATGTGTATTATGTTCATTCTAGATGAATTTTAGAGTGATAAATGTGTATTATGTTTATCTAAGATTATTTTTAAAGTGATAAATATGTATTATGTTTATCAAGCATTATTTTTTTTTGAAAGTTTGGTAGGTTGGTTTTATTCATTTATTTTCAAAAGCAGGTTACATTCATGAAAGACGTTCAATGACCTAAATCTGTTTATTGGGAAACCAAGTGTATTAGCCACTGAAACTCATTATAAGCCATTCAAAATCTCAATAACTTGAATCTCTCAAACAAGGCCTTATAAGTCTGAATTTCTAAAAAAGATGTTAATCTATATAGCTGTAATATATGTTATTTTCCGACATATACATCAAAAATGTTAAACAAAAAGACAACCATAACAAAACTAAAATCTAATCATCAACAAAGGACCCCATAGGAGCAGGGTCCTTAGCATTGGATCTAAAAAATTTTGACTGGGCGAGGCATGGAATGTGATTTTCGATACGGCCAAGGTGAACATCCTACTGCTAGATTTGAAATTGAATAAGATACAATTCCTTTTGGATTTCCTTAAGGTCTGGGCTAGTTTTACTGGAGTCTACTAACGATGACAAGATGGATTTAGCCATGAGACTCTTCATAAGTCAATAGAGATGCACTATTTGTTTGTATTGTGTAGTGCGCCCACGAGTATGACCAAGATCTACAGCAAAAACTTGCCAATCCTCCACCTGTACTTCAACTTCTACTCACTAATTGAGATTAACTTCCCATTAAAATATCAATTGTTTCACTTGAGCTGGAGTTTTGATATTATAAGCCTAAACCGCTTCCTGTATAATCTAAGCATCCAACCTTTGTCCACTACTCTTCGGTGGAAAAATTGATGGGGAACCCTTGTTACCATGATTACTAGTGTTTCAACCTCTGCCCCATCCTCCATTACGAGTTGAGCTAGTACAAGGGGAAGGATGGACCGTCTTGTTTACCTTCAAATTACACAAGCTGTAAGCTTGCCAACAAATGGGGTAGGCCAAGAACCAATACTAGTCTATCAACATGCGCCCACAATGTAAACAAAGTTTATAAGGACCTAACTATGAACGCCAACAACCAATATGACCTAGACCTAGTCTGAAAGGAACTTTTCCAACCTGGTAGAACCGACATGAACGAGAGAGTCGAACGTTTGCCACTTTCCCTTAGAATCCAACATGAAGAGACAACAAATGTGGGTAGGAGGAGATATAGCTGTTCCACTTGTAATTTATGAGCTCTAGAAGTCGTTGTTTCAACATTTAACGTTCAACCATTGTCTACCATCCCAGTAGCCCATTCGCACACGTGATGCTTGGGAAGTGGCAGCCCTTCGGTCTTGCGAACAACCTCTCAAATTTTAAAATTAAATTATTTTTTTAAACGTCAATGAGAATGGAAAATATTGAAAATAAACTTATATTTTATTAAAAAATAAATAACATATAACCACACAGATAAGTAGCAACTAAAATTGAAATTGATGGAAAAAGATCAACGAGAAATGTGATAACGAAAATGAAATCGATTTTATTAGAAAATAAATAAATAAGATAAGGTATAAATAACAAAGATACATAGCAAGTGGGAAGGATTGTACTTTCATGTGAATATATTTTCAAGACATATTCTTGATGAGGAATATAAGAAAAAACCACTTCAATCTTATCGACCCTCGCCACAAATCTTTATAGTTTGCATTGATAATAACAAGTTGGCAACATATACTTATATAAGCTATTTGCATGGAAAACTATAAGGTGAAATTTCATCCTAGGGGTTTCAAATCTCAAATCTTGATTGGGTCGATTTTTTTATCATATTATATTTTTATCAATCACCCTTAGTTAATGGTGGGTAACTTAAGCCTATTTTAAGGGAGATAGGAAAGTAAATAAATTTAGGCTATAAAATTTTGAGCTAAAGCATTTCATTCACCATGATGGGTAGGAACGTGGATTTCTTATAACTACTTTACCCTTTTTGTTTTGCATAAAATGAGTATCTTGTTTCCATTCATCCCAATTTCATGGTATTGGGATTATTCACAGAAAATGGCCCCCGTTTTTTTGAATAGATAATTAGGAAAGAATGATTCACCTCTATTAAAACATTCAAGAGTCATTTTGTCATTTTTGGAGTCATGGTCATATCTAATGCAAAAGTATTATTTGCAAAGTTCTACCATTTGAATTTCTAAATCATGACTCAACACTCCTTGGTATGAGTATGTCCTCTTAATAAGTTGTATATTTCTTATATATTTCAATTCCTTGTACATTCTCTCCCTTGATTTCTTTATTTTTTTCAGCTTCAATTTTGGAAAATGTAATAATTTTTGTTTGCAAAAGTCTTTGGTTTTGGTCTATAGCTATGAAATTAGAACATCATTATTATGTATATTTCTACATTCCATTATTATAATTTGTGTATATAATGGTTGGAGTATAATGGAGATTTTTGTAATTCATGACGTAACTATGTGGTGAGGATTTTTTTATAGTTTACTAAAGAAACCTCCCGTGTTTTTTTTGAAGTGTAGATCCTTCTACAACACCATTTTCTTGTCTATTGCTACTTATGCTTCATTTATAGTATAGGTTAATGGAACCTACTACAACAATGAGAATTCTATGATATAACTAATCCATTGAAATATATTTTCATTTTAAATACTTCCTCCACAAACAAAAAATGTATAACATAAAATCCTAGATGCAAGCATCCTTTCCTCCCGTCGATTTTGTTTAATAATATTCTAAAGTTAGATTTAAGCAATCTACAAAATTAAATGGATTTTTCTCCCCTAATATTTATGATATTGGTCTGGCCTATATTTTGAAGAATTTCCAAATGTTACAAGAGTTGGAGAAACTTCACTGTATTTACGAGTCTTTTGGTGTTATTTTGCTTGATAGAAATTGTACATCCTCCATTTATTAGGGTTAACCTATGGACTTTATTATTTTAGTGACGGTAACTTTATCAAATATGCTCATAATTGAAAATGTTTAGTGAATATTGAATTAAGTGATAAATACTTGCTGATTACTAAGAAGTGGGTGAATCAATAATTATATCTTTTCTTTTATTCATCTCAACTTAATTTCCATTTTAAATATCTTCTTTTGTAGCTAATGGATTATGTATATGTTTAGTTATTAGTTGTTTCTTTTAAAATGACCAAAGAGATACATCTTCATATGTACATGTTCAAAATTATTTACACAACTGAGACATTCAACCAGCAACACATGAAGACACCAACTATATGTGGAAACCCATAAAGGGAGAAAGGCACAATTTTTTTGGTTGAATGTGATGTGAAAGCAAGCTGCTACTCCCCTATTACATCAAATTTTATGTAGGCCCCAACCCACAGAGGCTACTACCTCAAGGAATCTCCAGCTCCCACAATTTTTCTGCAAGATATAAACCACATGAGGCTTCTACCTCAATAGGCTACAACATGTTGTTTATCAAGCCACAACATGAAAGGAGACTACAATACCCAATCAGATTACAAATTAGATTTGTTGGTATCCTGGTCTTTTTCTATGTTCTAAAATTAATTATGTCCTCATTTCTACTGCTTATCCTCTCTGCTTCTCTTCTTCGGGATTACTTATTTTCTTCTACTCTTTAATTTGTATCCTTTCTAAGTTGTTCACAAACTCTCTCATACAATTTCTTAAGTCACAAAAGTTCAATTTCATTAAAAGTAACATTTTTAATATACAAAGAGATTTTGATTGTTTATATTCCATGCATGAATTCGAATTGGAGAGTTATCACTTGGTAATCTAGAGTCGTTCAAAATTTAGCACTTCATTTCAAGTCTGAAATTCAATTCAAGAGTTTGTAATATCAAGAAAATCTGAAATAATATAAGCCCACATCAATGATTCCAATATATGGCTTTGAAATGTAACCTCAACATAAAATATTTAATGGAAATAACAAGTTCTCTAAAAAAAATTCTTCAGCTCTCATATGCCATTTTGTATTCATTTTGTTTGGAGCATAAACAAAAAATAAAACATTATTGTAATCATCAACTATTAATCATCATATCCTTTGCACATCACATCACTTAATCAACCTTTACACATCAAGCAATCAACACAATCAACAATAATAAGAAAACCACTTAATCAACATTAATCAAACTTATCAACACACCTCCTTAACATTAACATAACTCAGTAGTGTGATTAATGACCATGACCATTTGACATCAATGCCAATATTGTGAATATTATTGCTAAACACACATGAAGAAGATAACCGAATATGATAAACATGAGATGCTTTATTATTCATGAGATGTACATTTATAATACTGGTGAGCTCCAGTATTGTAGCAATAATGCTACAACTCCTGAGGCTTCCTGTCTCTCATTTTATCAACCCGGTTGTTCGTACAAACTTGGAAGCGACGGTGCTATATGCACAAGTACTAGCTCTTGTCGCAGCTGTCACTTGGTCAGCTGGCACAAGTCCGCTAGGGCTCAAGCCAACTTCTATAGGCTCACAGAAGAAGCTTTATCAATGATGGACGAAAGCTAGCTCAGAGGAGGCTAAGCTAATTGACAAAAATGAACTAAAAGTAAATCAAAGCATGTAACCCTAGGAAACCCTAATTTGACTAGTCTAATCTCTGTAATGCAATGAGGATGAGTAATACTTCTACCAATGCTGCTGCTACATATAACAAGTGGAAATGCATGAGTCTAAACTACTGACATTACAAAGGACATGTTTTTATACTTTTTCATTAAGTAGGTGGAGTGATTGTGTTTTGTTTAGTTATTAGGGTTTGACTATGCAGATTAGATGGAGAAGGAAGGAAAGCAAGGGACAGGTTGGGGAGGCTAGGTGAGGTCCCTAAGGACCCTTGGCATTCATCCACAGAGGTTTCCCACGTTTAGATGCTCAACAACCGCGTGAAAGACCTCCTACAGGATGTCTGCAGGGGATTCTACAGGAAACTCAGGGTTTTCTACAGGATGTCTCTGAATTGCTACAGGATGTCTCTAAATTGCTACAGGATGGTCTACCGTGGAGGACTGAGGTGAGGGAAAGGTGATGGACGGGTAGGAAGGGATGTGAGAGATAGGGAATAGGCTGGTGACGGCTCAGGAATGGAAGGATGAGATGGGAAACAGGCGTAGGGAGTGTGTTGGAGTGATGGATGTGAAAGGTCAAGGAATGAGGCTGCGTGAGGATTAGGAGATGTTTAGGAAAGGGCAGAACGCAGTGTAAGGCGAAGAAACGTGGTTGCATGCAAGGTGAAAATAGAAAGGATGGTAATGAAACGAGATGGAGAAGAGTGTAAATGAAACAAATGACCAAAACTGTTTATCAAACCGGAAAGGCATCAACCTACACTAAGTGTACCGTAATTTCATTGAACAGTGATCCAAAACGCAAGGAGAAATATGTATGGGACTGTGGTGAAGAGATGTGTGGTTCGTGTAAATGACAAGGAAGCATCTAAATCCAAATCATAACTGTGTAAACCAAATTCAAGCGTGTTTTTGGTGGTCTGCTATGGACTGCACCCCAATCTTCAAACGAGATGACAGTGAGCCTTAACAACCGATTTTGCTGGAGCTCCAATGGATGTCATGTATCATTCGCTACACTAAACAAGTGGAAGTAATTGTACCATAAGCAAAATCTACCTAACTCATAAGAAAATCGAATTACAAGACTGCCATTCAAATTGCATGTGCAAATGAAACGTAAAGTGCTGGAAAAGAAATAAAAACAATACTACAACAGAGGGGATCTATGGCTCTCAGGTTGGGCCGTAACCTGAGAGCTATAGTCTCCTAATAAAACTCAGGAATCGATCACAAACTATCCTCTTTATTCATAATTCAACATCATGCCAAACTGGCTTACAGCAAAAGAAAACAAAACTGGACTGATTCCAATATGATATGATAACCCAAGAGATTCAGCAACCTATCTAAGGCTACGGCCTCCATATTTATACAAAAAAAGTGATGATCCGCCAAGTAGCCTTGATTCTAGGAGCTCGGCTGTCCAACTGAAGTTTAACTGCGGATTTGTGAGGCAGTCAACAGTTGATGACTGCTGTTCCTGTAGGATAGCTGGCTACTTCTGAGGCTCGGAGGGGAGATTGATTTGAGCTCGGAGTTCTCGGTGGGAATCACGAGGAATGTCTCAATACTGTGGACATCCTTCCACAAAATCAGCAGTGCCACCTTATGTCTCCTTACTCCTTTTACGTTGTCTTTTGTTCCCCTTTTTTAATGCCAAAACCTGGAATCACAATGCATTAGTCACGTGGATAAAGTGTCTAACCTTCCTCCTACAAGCAACACGAAATAAATAAGAAATGCATGCATAAGCAAATAAAGATGAATGGTTTGAGCAAGTAAGGTAGGCCAAAATGAGCCCGAATTGTACCAAAATTGGGGCTCATCAATCATCATGAACCCTTGAGATCTGGAGGAAGCAGATCGGGGTTGGTCTACCATTTGGGTCTACTGAGATGGAAATGGCTCTTTAAGGAAAACATGGGTCCATTTGATTAGGCGAATAACATCAGATCATCGAGGGCAATCCTTAGTGTAGTGATCCTCCTTGCAAATGAGGCGGGGATACTTAGGTTTTTGTTGCAAATATTCGTGAAAAAACAGTTTGGGAGGACCCTGTTTGGGTGCATCAGCTGTAGCTTCGCCTTTGCCTTTACCTTTCTTTTTTCCTTTTGAGGTTTTTTCTGCTGCGATAGACTGGACAGCATGGACCTCTGAGGTTTTACCAGGGCTAGGTGGATTCTGAGATGAACTGTTGGGAGCAGCATTTGAGACTGAATTCTATTTTGAAGAAGTTTTACTAGGGGTCTCGAATATTGAACCAAGAACTCCATCAAAAGGAGGAATAACTAGTGACTTTGATGCTGTGGAATTGGATTATGGTAAGGAAGCATTGGGTAACAACTCGTATAAAGTGCCAGACTAGGAGTAAACTAGATACAAGTACTGGGCATGAGCGATGACTTTCTCTTCAGTGATGCATCCACCCATAGCTATAACATGAGAAATTGGGGCTACAAATGACTTAGTAAACCATTCAGTGAGAAACTGATCAGCTATCTTGAATTTTATCAGGCGACGTCTACGTCTCCATTCATGATCAGAGATGTGTGTCGCAGTGTCTTTCTTAAGTGATGTGAGAAAATAGGTGTTAGTTTCATAGTGAACCAACAATTAAAAATGCGTGAGGAAAGCCATGGCTAACAAACTATAGTCATGGTAAGTGCTTCGAGATAACTCGATGTACCATTTCACTGCAACACCCATGAGGGTTCATTGGAAAAGACGAAGATGAATGGGATCATCCACGTAGAAGTTTGATGAGCACCAGAGGTGATATGTCATCACATGGCCTAACGATCTTCCTTAGCTTTTCCCTTGAACTTTGGGCAATCACTTAGTATCTTGAACTATTGAAATATTCCAACAAGAATATTCCAATTTAATTTTTCCTTGAATTAAATTGTGAATTAACATTGAATTTAGTCTTAACAACTACTTGTAAATAATTAATTAATTTGTTTCAAATTAATTAGTTGGAGAAATTAAAGTTAGAAGTCTTTATGAAGTCATGCAAGAGTTATCCCTTAAATTAAGGAGATAAGATTGACTTATGTTTGAGTTGTAATTAGTTAACTCATTCTACTGAGTTAAGTTGAGTTAAATTAGTTCCAAACTATTTGAGGAACTAATAGTGAGTTAACATTTAGTTGATGCATACATGCACTCAACTAGTGCTACTCTAGTTAACTAAAGATTCTCTCATCAGAAACACATGCATGTCTATTCTGAGAAGGAGCCAATTAAGATTAATGTCAAGGACAGTGTTCTATCAGTTCCATGTGTTTTCTCATGGATAAAACTCATGCATGTAGTCAAGGATTAATCCATGAGGATTGAACAGTTTTGGAGGAAGTCTTGCACTTGGTAAAAGGAAAATCATCCACAAGGAACAACGCAAGGAAATAGGAGCTTAGAAGGCAAACAAGAAGGTTGGAGAGAAGCCAAGATTTCCTGTGAGCATCTATGAGTATTGTACTGAGAGCTAGCTAGCTATGAGAGCTAAGGCTTTGTATAGTTCTTATGTATTTCCACAACGTATGATAATACAATAGTGTGGCGTTTTTAGCTAAGGCTTTCCCCAAAAGTATTTTCATGTGTGTTGTGCCATTGAATCTTCTTGTTCTATTTATATTGTTAAGCTCAATCTTTAAGCTTCTACAAATTGATAGTAGAAGTAGGTTATACTATTTTTCTTTGATTTATATTGCATTATCGAGTTAACCTACCATCAAATTTTCTACATGGTATCAAAGCTAGATTTGTAGAAATTTTCTATATGGTATCGGAGTTGTGAATAGTATACTGAGAAGAGAATTCAAAGTTTGAAGTTCGGGGTTGCAGGTGCAAATTGAATTCTTACCATTCTTCAAGGTTGGCCAATGGCGTTCTATGGCTTGAGACTCGATTATGCCTTGGAAGGTAGCTCAAATTACATACGATGGAAAGATAGAATGGAGGATGTATTAGAAGACAATGGCTTGAAGGAATTCATTGATTAAGAAATCCCAAAGCTAGCTTTGACTAATGCACAAGAGTTGGCTGAGTGGAAGAAGTGTGTGGTGAAGGCAAGACAGATCATCCTTGAGGCAGTTCGAGACCATATTGTCTTGAATCTCAATGGGAAGGATACTCCATTTTCAATGTGGAAGGCATTGAAGGAACTCTACAAGAATAGTAGCGAGTAGATGAAATTAGCACTCAATGATAGGCTTCGAAGAATCAAGATGGAGAAGGGTGATACTATTTCCACATATCTGAACAAGCTCACCACCTATAGAGATGAGCTTGGTAATGTGGGAATAACTACTTCCGATGATGATATGGTGAGCCTCGCTCTCCTTGGCCTTCCAAAGAATTGGAATAGCTACTAGGACTCTATGAATGGAAGGGAGAAATTGCTAGATTAGGAATGACTGTGGCCAGATCTTATGCAAGAGGATATCAGGAGGAGCACACAAGATGGTTCTTCATCCAAGAAAGATGATGAAGAAAATTTGGCCTTAGCAGGTAAGGAAAGGAAAGGGAAGGGGAAGGCTTCCCATTTCAAATTGAATTCTTCTGATGGAGGGAAGAATGGTGACATGTCTAAAGTAAGATGCTTTAATTGTCACAAGATGGGACATTATGAAACTAATTTCCCATCAAAGAAGTCCAAGAAGGGATCCTCGAAAGGATCGGAAGGTGAGGCATTAGCCTCTCAGTTTGGAATGGACTTTACCCTTATCGCATGCATGGTGTCATCAATGATGGATTGTGTCTGGTATCTTGAAAGTGGACCCTCATTCCACATGACTGGTGATAAAAATTGTTCAGTGCCTTGGAGGAGAAGGACCTCAAGATGCACATAAGGATGGGTGACAACGAAAGGTATAGTGTTTCAGGAGTGGGCACAGTTTCTTTTCGTAGGGACCATGGAGCTCCACTCACCTTAACAAATGTGATGTATGTGCATGGATTGAATAATAACTTGTTATTGGTCACAATGTTGGAGGAAAAAGGCTATGATGTTGTCTTCAGTAAAGGAAAGGTGTTCCTAAGACACATAGACATGGGTCAGACAAAGAGGATAGGGACTCTGGTGAAGAATCTCTATAAACTATAGGTAGATGATTGTGCAGCATTGAGTACGAAAGAATAATTGGTGCAAAGCCAAGACATTGGTGAGATATGGCATAGGCGGTTGGTCCATTTGCATCACGGGGCTTTGAAGATAATGCAGTAGATATCTACAGGAGTTCCTAAATGTAAACTTGAGCAGGTTGACACATGCAAAGGTTATACCTTGGGAAAGTACAACAAGTCTTCCTTTCATGATCAAGACGGTCAAGCAAAGGCTATCTTAGAGCGAGTTCATACTGATGTGTGTGGACCATTCTCGATGGCATCCACAGTGAAGAAAATGTATTATGTGATTTTCATTGATGATTATTTTCGTAAATCCTAGATTTATTTCATGTAGAAGAAGGACCAAACCTTCACAAAGTTTTGTGATTTCAAGGCTTTGGTCGAGAAAGAGTGAGGGAAGAAGATCAAGGCCTTGAGAAGAAACAATGGTGGAGAATATGTCTCTCAAGAGTTTAAGGACTTCTGTTCAGTGGAAGGAATTAAATGAGAGTTGAAGGCACCTCATAACCCAAAACAGAATGGGGTGGCTGAGAGGAAGAATAGAACTATTATAGGGGCCACACAGGTGATGCTACATGACCAAGGCTTACCACTTCACTTGTGGGCTGAGGCATGCAACATAGCAGTCTGTTTGCAAAATGGAAGCCTCCATCACATACTTCGGATGAAGACGCCAGAGGAAGCTTTCTCCGGTAACAGACCAGATCTAGGTCCCTTCAAGATCTTTGGCTCATCAGTATATTTCCATGTGACAAAGGATGCACAGAAGAAACTTGAACTGATAATAGAGTTAAGGATATTTGTGGGGTAAATTGATACACCACACAACTATTGGGTGTACTTGCCTACCAGTTGGAGGATAGTTGTTTGCATAGATCTCAATTTTGATGATTAGAAGGCCATGTGAGTTTCCCTTGAGAGGGAGCTCCAATTATAGGATGTGGAGAAACTATTTGCTCCTAAGGAGGAGGAGCCTCAGACTAATGTGGAGAATTCACATGCACAGGTTTTAGGAGTGGAGACAGATGGGTTGGAAGATCCATCAGATGGATGTGAAGACTACATTCCTTAATGACCAGATCGAGGAAAAGGTGTACATAGAGCAGCCAAAAGGTTTTGAGACCTTCGATCATGAGTCACATGTGTGCCGACTCAAGAGAGTGTTGTATGGCCTGAAGTAAGCACCTCTTTCTTGGTACACAATGATAGACAACTACATCACTCGGTTGGGCTTCACAAAGAGTGAAGCGGATGCGAACCTGTTAGCACCTAAAACTGCCTTAGGCTAAAGGAAGGCAAAATTCAGCGTAACCACAAACCATGCTCAGTATGGTAGCTAGCCCTACCAAAACAGGAGTGGGCTCTCTCCAAGTCACGCTCAGCAAATAAGTAAATGGAATGGTCTGAGATGACTTACATTGAAATATTGATCTTAGACTAGTAAGTAAATATGGCTACAAGAAGCAATTTTTTTTTATGAATGACTGAGTTTCTGGGATGATATGGAGCCAATGCACAACATTGAGCAGAGAATTTAATACAAAAGCACAGATTACTTCGTGAGGCAAGATAGGCGGAAAGTCTAGCAATAAAATTTGAAGTAAAGGCGGAACAGAAAGATTTTTTAGGAGGGTTAAAAGGACATGAACACATGAATCCTTTTCAATAGAAGAAAAATACACAGCATGAAACTTTCCCATAGGCAGAGCAATAAAAATGAATTCTACCTTATCTTACTCAGAAAATTTCACTGGAAATGAATATGAATGAACTACGAAACATTACGAAATACATATGAAACATAAGTAAAAACAAATTTGCTACACTCACAACCACATGAATCTCATGAAACAGAGCCACTGCCTTTCATTAATCCTCTGTCAAAATATACAATGAAGAAACAGAGTTTCTTTCCCACAATCTCCCAGAAATTCCAAGCCAACCAACCCTTTGCAAATGGTTTGCATGCAATAAATAGAACATGCCATGAGGAGATAGAACGACCAAGAGTTGGGGAGTTTCTCAAATCATTACAAAATGGATATGGAAAGCCAACCATTAGCTACAGGTGCAGCGTTACAAAAATGAAAAATGGCTTGGGTGATCTTTTGCCTTCCTTTGCCACTTGGATAGAAGCCAAACTCTTTGAAATTTGCCTTAGTTGCCGAAAAAAGTGAAATGTAGATGAGCGAGCCCACTTGGAGAAAGTCGCAAATCGAAATTTCACGAAACGGATGTGAATTTGGCCTTTTTCTCTATATGCACCACGCCACTTTGGAGGTTGTTTTGAGGTACCTGCAGGAGTCCAAAGTGTGGCCAAGTGTGCTTGCCAGAAATCCTAGCCTGTCTACATTCCAACCCAAGTGGAATTTCTGAATTTGGTGCTCATTTACCACTCCAAATCTTCATTCTCCCAAGGTTGCTTTCTGTGTGTCAAAATAGGGGTAGAGAGGTCATTTTTTGAGTGTTTTTTACCTCCTTGAGACTCAAATCATGCCCAAATTTCTTGTCCATGCACCAGTAGTCGTGATTTTGCATGCTGAATCCAAAAATGCAAGCCATTTCTAATTTGGATCTCCCAATCCTAATCTGTCACGACGCACAGGGAGAGAAAACCTGTGTCGTGACCAAAAATTTGCCATGTGACCAAAATTGTCCCAAATTTCTTGAAATTTGGGCTGGAGGTTCTCTAAGAGGTACTATGCTGGGCCACAGAGGCTTCAGCCAAGATTCGAAGCCGATCTTGCTCTTTTTTCCTCCTTTGCCTCTTTGTCGCTTAGCTCAATTTTTCCTTCAAGCTCCTTATCCGAGCCTTGGAACTCATGTTCCGTGCCTTGTAATGATAAACAATCCACCTCAGTATGGTTTTGTCCCTGTCAGCCTTCTCCAGTAGTCTCTCAAGGTGGATGTTGATGCACTCGAGCCAAAACTCACGGTCATTGTTAATCTCTTGCTCTAAGGGAGTGAGCTCGATCCTCCTATGTTGGGCAGCTTGGCAATTCTCACGGATGCCTTGCAGCTCCATGATCTCATGCTTGTCCTCAAGTTGTTCATTCCTCTACTCCAAATACTTGATGATCCATTTGGCCCTCTCCAAATTGAGTGACAAGTCTTGGATCTCCGTTTTCTGCTCCTGGATGCTCATCCTAAATTTGGCACTCTCCACATCTGCATCATCATCCTGAATGATGATGAAGTCGACCTCCTGTTCATCTGATGGCTCCTCGTCATGCATGGGCCTCTTTCCCTGGTCCTGTACCTATGTTTTCGATGCTGGAAGCGAGGCCCCTTCCACCCCGGGTGGAGATAACACTCGCTTTGCTGCTGCAAACAAGTGCCTACTGCCTCTCTGATATGTAACGAATACTGGCATAGTAGTGGTCTCATGGCGCTCTTACTAATGAGAAGGACCACCTATCTCATGCTCTGCCTCTGATAATACCTATGAAGTACTGAAGAGGTCACGGGAGATGAAGTCCTCCCAAGCAATGCCCTGCAATCCCAACTAATGATCTACCAAAATCCGGATAAGATCAAAGTGATAAACACTGTTAAGTTGCTGCTGAGGGGTCTTATGCTGCATGAAGGTGTTCATCCTCTCTATGTTCCTGCAAATGAAAAATTGGAGGTTAATCATCCGTACCCTGGTAAAGTGCATGAGCAACTTGATGTGATAGGCATATAGATGAGAGAACCTCCCCTCACAAAAGAAGTACTTCATGATCAATTTCATGAGCGGAGCATATTCATCTTTCAAATATCTGAATGGAAAGACTCTTGTGAGCTGCCTCAAGAAACTGGCCTTAATGTAAGGATCATAATTTTGTCTATCCACCTTCTTTTTCTTGTGCCACTGTTCTCCAACATTCGGTATGCCGGTTGCCAATGAGATAGTTTCGGGTGTCAATGTGAAGGTTACCCCGGCCAAGATAGAGTGACCTCCATGTAGGTGAAGCACAAAACGACGAGCCAAATCATGATGAACTCTAACATTAGACTCCCTTTGACAAAACTCAAAACATGATAGATGTTGGAAACATGACATGGAAAGAGGGCAGGCCTACAATTCAATGAGGGTAGTTGGCTCATCCCTAACATGTTTTCCACTCTTGTGATGTCTCCTAGGAGCCTGTTCTTCCAAGGATGAATCACTTTGTGTCTCCATCTCATACTCTGATGAATGCTCAGATGCCATGACTGCTGTGTGTACTGTACTTGGGCTTCCCTTTGATGATGGTGTGACACTAGGTGTTGTTGTGATATCTACCACCAAGGGTAGCAATGAGAAAAGGGAGTACTAGGAGGGGAGTAATATGATGGGAATAGGGGTTATGGGGAGAAGTTTTGTTTAGCGATATGTAGGGGGGGATTGGGTATTTGCTAAGGTAGGGTTTTGGGGTTTTGATTAACCAAAGAGTGGAGGGATAGGGGATAGGGTTTGGTAGTGTTTTAGGGTAGGGATAGTAGGAAAAATGAGAAAGGGGGGGTAGGGAAAAATGGCATGAAAAGGAAAAATGAGGGGTGAAAACGGGGCCTTGGCACCAACACCACAATTTTGCAACCCTAGCAACCATGGCTTTGATGTTTTTTTTTAGTGGTTGGTTTTATGAGTTTTGTTGCAATTAAACATAGCCGTGAACCACCATAACATTCACAAAATTTGATGAGAAAACCACGATATACAGCCTACCTGTCGATTTGAGGGGTTTCACAGGCAACTTGAGGCAATTTGGCACGATTTCGGGCCTTTGTGGGTGTGCACCGTGCGCCAAACCCAGTGCATTGCACCATTGTAAAATTTGCACTGTGGGGTGGCTCTCTGTGCGCCGTGCTCTATATGTGCACCGCGCCCCTCTGTGTGTGCACCGCGCTCTGGAAAATGACTCCCACTCACTCTAAACATGTACTTTGCTCTCTTAATAACTTTGCAACATTTCTCTATGACCTTGATTTGCACAATGACCTTGTTTCCTTGTGGAAACCACTATTTAAAGACTTTGAAGTCATGGGTTTAATTTTTTCTTCTCCAAAATGTTGAAAATAATACTGAGACGGGGGGGTGAATCAGTATTATCTAGTCCTTTACCAATTCTTCCTTATTTATACTTTGAATTATTTTTACATATCAGTACCATAAAACAATGAGCATGAACAAGAAAAATAGACAGTCACATCAAAGAACACCAGATATAAGTTGGAAACCCAATGTGGGTGAAAACCACCTGCTGCAATATGTCTCTATCTTCTTTCAAATTAGAAACTCCTTTTACAATGGTCTTGTACTGTGCAGTCCTTTACCAAGGCTGCAACCTGCAGAGAGCTACAAATCTCTCTCGTTTTCCAGTCTCACCTGGAAGGGAGCTACAACCCCCTACTTCTTTACAAGGACCACTTTTCATAAATTTTCAAACTGGATCCATATACATCAAATGATCATCAAGTATATATAAATTACAATCAGCTACAGTAACCAGATCAAAATAACAGAACTGAACCCAGAACACCTTATCAACAGAAAAATTCAGTCAACAGAAGATCTTAAGTCAGATACGCAGTTTTCCTTTCACTGGCCTGCGTCGCTATGCACTTCACCCTTTGCTTCTTTGCGTATACCCGCAGAGCTCCTTCTGCTGCACTGCGTGACCACGTACTGCTTCTTCTATTGCGCTGCGTACAGTACGCACCCAAAGACACTATCGCGCCGCATACTTCACTGAAGGCATGCACCAAAAGACACTATCACGCCGCGTACTGTTTCTGTGCATACGCACCTGAACCACCGTCGCTCTGTGTACCCTCGCACTGCTCCTTCGTCGCCTTTGCGTACCCACGCACTGCGCCTTTGTCGCTCCTGTGTACCCTCGCACTTATTCTTCTTCTCTTGCTCTGCGTACCTACGCATAGGCACCGTTAAACACTTGCGTACATCAGATTAGGGCTGAATTTACAGATCACCAGTGTGCTACAGATAGACAGATGCCCAGATCTGATCAAGCGCTCGGGAGATCACCCTTTACAGATTCGCCTTCCACTTCACTTTCATATAGATCAAGTCTTTTGAAACAATAACCCAATAGATCAGATCTTAAGATATTCAACCCAAAAGCATACTAAGCCAAATGATCTCCTTTGCTTTA
Organism: Pinus taeda; assembly: GCA_000404065.3. Taxonomy (NCBI): domain Eukaryota; kingdom Viridiplantae; phylum Streptophyta; class Pinopsida; order Pinales; family Pinaceae; genus Pinus; species Pinus taeda. The sequence continues at coordinate 36,978 of APFE031689127.1, forward strand.
TATAGGCAAGCTCTTCCTCAAATCAAGGATCATGGGGCTCAATAATAATAATAAAATAAAACAATACCACGGGCCAAAACCATGATAACACAATACCGTCGGCTAAATACCAAGGGTTAAACATAAGGAACTCCACGTGTGCGCGCTTTACTGCCTTGAAGTGAGTGCACTGGGGGTACGCACCTCATGAATGGGTAACCTGCGTGTCTGGACGTGGTACCTGCACAGCGTACCTTCGGGTACGCATCTTCTGAACTGTTCTCCTGCGTACTTCTTAATTTTCATCATATTGAGAGCCTTGCCATGGGTGTTTCCGTCAAGTACAACATCTATAACATATAACCTCACCAGAACCATAATGCCAACAGACAAAACCTCCTTTCTATATATAGGAGTCTAAGGGGACACAATATAACCAATCCGACTTAACAATAATAATATAAAGGCACAAAAATAACAATAGTGGGGTTCTATGGGGCACAATAATAACAATATGGGGATAATAGGGGCACAACAATAACAATAAGGGATACAATGACAATAGTAATGGGGGAATCACTAGTATTATAGGGACCTAACATAGTTATTCTTGTATACAGGCTCTAATAATGGTAGATGATCCTCCCATTTGGTAGGTTTACTCATGACATTAATGTGAATAATATCTTTTAGGATATAGTTTGTCCTTTCTATCTACCCACATATTTAAGGCTGATAAGAAGTATTGAATGTTAATTTTGTTCCAATAATTATTTCCAAAGTCTTGAGGTGAACTTAGTATCTCAATAAAACACAATCAATTTTGACATACCATGTAGATAAATATACATTTCCTTGTGAGTTGATTTCACTGGAATGAAATGAGCTACTTTTCTCAAAATTTCCACTACTACCATTACAACATTATGTTGCTTCATAATCTTCGATATTCTTGTAATGAAGTCCATGGTTATGGTTTCCCACTTTCATTCTAGAATCAAGAGATTTTTCAACAACATTTCCAAATGTTTATGCTCAACTTAACTTGCTAGCATTCCAAATACTTTGCAATGTATTTTGCAATCTCCTTCTTCATCCTAGGCCACTAACATGGTTTGTGTGTGCCTTTAATCATATTCTAATAACTAGGGTGTTAAGAGTAAGTCTCTTTATACAATTCATACATGATTAGCTTCTCCAACTTAGTGGAATCTAGTATGTACATCCTTCCATGATACACCAACAATCCATCCTCAATCAATTTGTATCCTACACATCTTGGTCCTCCATCTCTTTACTACAAGAATTTTGTAACATGCTTAAAATTTTCATAATTTTGCAAAGAATCCTTCATCCTAGATCTCAAATTATTCTCAATAATTTTTATTGTTTCAATGTGTATACCTACGTTTTTTTCTCAACGAATATACCACTTTATTTTATTTAACTTTTATGTGTCAAATCTCACATTGATATTCTCATATAAGTTCCAACCATTTAGCTTTCCTAGGATTGAGATGGTGTTGATCAAATAAGTACTTCAGCTCATCACTTTCATCCATTAATACAAATCTATAGCTAAGTAATGTTGCCACAACTTGAGAGCAATAACAATAACAAAAAGTTCCAAGTCACGCGTGGCATAATTCTTCTTGTGCTCTTTGAAATTCCTAGACTCGTAGTGAATTACATATCTATATTGCATGAGGAATTTTCCTAGGCCTTACTTGCATGCATCAATGTACACCGAGAAATCTCTTTCAAGATTCACAATCTTAAGTATTGGTGCATTGGTGAGTAGATGCTTAAATTTCTAAAAACTCTCTTCACAGTCCCCTGACGAAACAAACTTGAGTCCCTTCTTATGTAGTGAAGTGCTTGGTTGTCTGATGTTAAATAATCCTTGAATGAAACTTTGGTAATAACCTTACAATCCCATGAGGGATATTAATTCAATAACATTCCTCAAGGCAAGGAAATATCTAATGGCCTTTACCTTGTCAAGATCAATTGGGATCCCTTGCTCAGAGATCATGTGACCCATATAGTGAATGTATTTCTAGTATAAATCACATTTTCTAAATTTAGAATATGACCAGTGCTCACTTGAAATACTCTCTTAAGGTGCTCCTCATTCTCTTCCTAATATTTGAGTAAATGTGTATTATATCAATGAAAAAAATACTTATTAAGGATATTTTTTATCAGACACATAAATGCAGTCAGGACATTGGTAAGCCAAAATTGTAGTTCAATAGATTGATTTCAAGGATATATATATAAGAAATACTTCCTAGAATCTTGGGAGGCCATGAAGGGTAGAATATTCATAAGGGAGGAAAAGAAAATATTAATAGCTTAGGGCCCTCCAAACAAAAACCTAAGAAAAAGACCAAAATGAAACTCTCAAAAAATGAAGTAGTTGTAACTTGGATGAATCTAAGAACACCACCAAAAGAAAAGGTGAAGACACCAATTTTGAAGCTAAGCACTCAAGTCTACATAAGGAAGATAACTAGATATCAATGTGCCTCTAAAAATATAGAAATCCCCTCAACAAAAGTGGTGAACATTGAAGACTCACTAAGCTCTACAAAGAAACCCCAATAACGTGAGGAGGTACCCCTGTAAGAGAAAATACCTCAGTACAATAGGAACCATTAACAATAGTAGGAACATCAAGCACAAGTAAGGTATCACCATCTTTTTTTTTCTACATGTCATGCTAGAGATAGAAAAGGCTAAAATTGAAGCTCATAGATGGAAAAGAATAACAAAAAATCAAGAAAAGGTAGATGTGGTAAATCTACAGGATCAAGTAAATGAGTTAAGAGAGGAGATAATGGTGCTAAAAATAAAATAAGAGGACAAAGAAACAATTCACAAAGGAAAATCAATTACTCAAGCAAGAGTTGGAGAAGACAGGAAACTGTTTCATAATATGACAAAATTAGAATATTGGAGGCATATTTGGGGATTGTGACCCACTTATCCATGGAAATGATAAACTATAAGACACTTTCTAAAATGTGTGCCTTATTTCTTAAAGTAATGTGGTTCATATTTCAAATCTCTGGTTTGGAACATCAACGGGAATTCAGTCTTAATTCGCCCAAGGTGCTAGTACAAGCATACCAAATTGGTAAATGGAAGAGAAAGTAAGATTATGTTAAATCTATCCCCTCAATATTGTCCTCTCTCACCCACATCTGTGGGACCCCAACCCTTATGTAGGATATGCGCAACTCATGATCTTGACATCATACATTATAACATGAGGAACTCATAGATGAAGAATTGAAGAATTATAGGGAAGAAGATTTGTTTAGCTCTCATTGGATTAGAGTAGAAGTTTCTAAACAAGAAACTATTTTGGATTCACATGAAATATTATCCTTCGATTAGTTTCTAGCTACAATATGGAAGGATAGATACGAAGCAACAATATCCCACTTCGAAGATACATTGATATTGTTTGGGGATGAATCCAACCAAGCCTACCAAAGGAGATGGCATTCCTTTCTCCATAACTTATAGATCATGAAACCTCACTCTCCCACTACTCTACTATCTACAATATCCTAGACACCACTATACAAAAGATAAATGCATACACTGGGGACAAAATGAATTGGATCAAGATTTAATCCACCACTCCTAGTTAGACCAATGATACATTTTAATTAAGGAAGGTAAGAGAAAGAGTGGAGGGAGATAGAAAATTTAGTTGGATTTTATCACCAAGGGGGTCTCACCAGATATGTTGTTTGGGACATTAGGAATTAGTGCAAAGAATAACAGGAAAGGAACAACATGAGTAAGGGGTGTGACTACAAAAGGATGTGCATCGTTCTAAGCTCAAGGGTATGATGGTCTCCTACAATGGCCATATTGTAGGCCCATTAGGAGCACTATTTTTCCTCTTTTTCTCAAATTGCACATAATTTGACCTTACCTAATGTACAATATGTTTGTTTTTCATCTTTAATCATGACTGAGCTTTCTTGAATGATTTATTCATTCTCATCGTATTACTTAATTTTTGGTGTCAATAGTGTATTGATGTGATAGGACAATGTGGAAGCGTTTTAACTAGCAAACCCTATGATAAATCTAGGATCATGTTCCCGATGTAGTTGGCACTCATCACAACACTATTATATTCCACTTAGAAATATCTCAACTAGGAGGCCACCAAATTTGTTAGGTGGAGTTAATCCTAAAAATAAGGCCCTATGATTTTGTAATTTAACATGTCCAAACATTCAATAATGGACCCCAATTAGATTCATCATCATTTGGGCATGAAATTTTGTTTCCCTAGGGAGCTTTTCCTATAAAAAACAATAGTTTAGAATCACTCAGTAATATGATCGGTTCCCACTCATGGGTACTCTTTTTTTTCTTGAAAACTCTTCTACAACTCATTACAGGATTCTCCCAATGCTCAGTAAATTGGTCCATTCTCCCCATAGATACATTTTCCTATTCCATGCAAGGAAAACCTCACATTTTATGATCTCTAATAAGGGATTTCATGGGTAAAGTTTCATAACTCAAGATGGGTACTAACTATACCAATCTCTAACCATTTCCATATACCCACTACATCTCCATGCTCCCATGCTTCCATAACTATGGGTGTTTTGATTCCAAACTACCGAAATCCCTTCATTAACTAATTTGGGGGAAATAGGAAGGAGGGAAATAATTTCAAATTCAAAATTTTGCATTTTGGAAATATGAGTTTTTTGTTATGGCTATATATGTATTTTTTTAGCAAGCGAAGTGATTTTCCAAACCCCCTCACTAATTTCAACTAGTTATATCATGGCTCATATTAACACTCTAGCTTTCAATGAGTTGGATGATGGTTCTTCATTACTCAATGAAATATTTTACATAATTAACCATATGTCGATGGTAACTTTAAAAATCACCAAAGTGTGTGTACAATAATTCTAATGGCACTAAGTAATAATTTAAAATTACAAAATTGGAGAGAAATGGTTGTTGCATTCCCTTCCCCTTGAAGGAACACCATCCCCAGTGTTCTACCATTCACAAATTGACTTTATAGAGTGAAAAAACATGGGTATGCCACTTTCATGGCATCCTCCATTTTACAAGTTTCTTTATCCACTTCACAGTACTTCCATTGCGCCTTGACCTACGTGGTGGCTTAGTTCTAGAGCAATGTCTCCTTCCTACATAATATGCATTGAGGCTCAAGTTGTGATTATCCTTCAAGTTTCACCTTAATCATATCTAAATAAATGATGTTATTAGAATAATATACATATTTATTTAGAAAAGACACATGAAATACATCATGGGATTTAACATTGGGAGGTAAGGCAACATGTATACCATGGGTCCAACTCTTTTCCTAATCTAGAATGATATGCAGTAACAGGGTGCTCACTTGGAACATGTTCCCATTCTCAAGGAACTTATGTTAAGCTTAACCCATAGATAGACATTATCCCCCACTTTGAATTCCCTACAAATTCTATTTCCATCTATATAGATATTTTGATGATCATGAGCTACCTTAAACTTTTACTTAATCATTAAGTCTCCATATTCCATTTCCTTTATCATGTCAGGTCCAAGTGTAATCAGGTCCATTGGATGGTCCCAACTAATCAGGGTATGACACTTCTAGTTGTATAGTGCCTCAAATAGGCTCATGTCCAATGATTCCTAATAGTTTGTTAGGAAACCAGCTAACAAAAAGATAAAAATATAGATCAACGCCTTAGAATTTAGCCTCTTCGAGGGGGAAACCTTCTTTACATTACACAAATGAACAATTCTTAGATGATTCAAATGAGAAAACCTCTTTTCTATATAGGAGTCTGAGGGAATACAATATAACCAAGCCAACCTAACAACAATAAAATAAAGGCTCAAAAATAACAATAGTGGGATTCTATGGGGCACAACAATAACAATAAAAGATACAATGAAAATAGTAATGGGGGAATCACTAGTATTATAGGGACCTAACATGCCCCTCTCCTTCAAAAAAATGTTGTCCTCAATGCTTGAGTAGTTTTGGGTGCTTCTATATAAAATTCTCATCCTCCCATGTGGAATCTTCAATGGGTAAGTTCTTCCACTTGATGAGATACTCTGAAATTTATCGATTTCGTAGTTGTCGAGTTCTTGTTTCTTTGACTGCTTCAGTTTCCAATATGATTTTTCCTTCCTCATCAAGTTCTAGCAATATTGTTTGAACTGGAATCTTACCACCTATAACCTTATTTAAGCATGAGACATGGAAAACTGCATGCACTCAGGAAGTTGCAAGAAATTCCAATTCGTATGCCATAGCACCTATCTTTTGCAACACCTTGTATGGACCATAATACTTTGGTGATAATTTACTATCCTTCTTAGCTTGCTTGAGGGACATTTTTTTATATCGTTGTAGACATAAGAATACCCAATCACCTACATCAAAACTTCTTTCGCTACGATATTGATCTGCCTGCTATTTCATTCTATTTGTGCCAAGGTAAGGTTATCCTTTAAGAGTTGGAGAACTTTTTGTTGATCCTCGACATGATCTTCCACTGCTTGAACCTTATAATTTTCTCTTAAATATGATGTGATGGATGGTGGATGATATCCATAAAGTGCCATAAATGGGGTCATTTTTGTTGTAGTATGGAAGGAAGTATGATACCACCATTCAGCCAGAGGAAACCGTTTGACCCATTGTGTCTATTTATCAGATACAAAGAAACAAAGATATCCTTTCAAACATTTGTTTATTATCTCAGTTTGCCCATCAGATTGAGGATGATAAGATGAGCTATGAGCTAATTGAGTCCCAAGACAAGAAAATAATTTTGTCCAAAAATTTCCAGTGAAAATGGGATCTCTGTCACTTACAATAATCTTTGGGTTTCCATATAGCTTTTGAATTGTTTCCATAAATGCAGTAGAAACTGTACTCACTTTAAATGGATGAGATAATGCAAAAAAGTGTGCATACTAGGTAAGTTTTTCAACTACGACCATGATAACACTCTTTCCTTCAGACTTGGGTAAACCTATGATAAAATCCATTAAAACCTCCTCCCAAAGTTGGTTGGAATGGATAAGGGTTGTAATAGTCCTGGGGTCCTAATTGTTTCAACTTTATTTTGTGGGCAAACCAAACATTTCGCCACAAAATTTAAAATATCCAATTTAATGTTGTCCCAAAAAAAATCCTTCTTAACCCTGTGGTAGGCTTTTAGAAATCCTAAGTGCCCTCTTAAGGGAGAGGTGTGTAATTCCCTAAGAATCATTTGTTTGAGTTGGGTATTCTTACATAGGTATAACCATTCCTTGTACCATAACGAATCATTTTTCTAGCTAAATGTATCAGATGTACTGGGATATTATTGTATCTTTTGAATGAGTGCCCACACTTCCTCATCATTCTTCCATTCATCGCTTGCTTCGTTTATCCAATCTGGTTGGATAATAGAAATGGTGCAAAGAAATGTTTCCACATCCTCATCCTTTCTTGAGAGTGCATCTGCCACAACATTTTGCTTCCCTTTTTTGTACATGATTTCAAAGTCATAGCCCAACATCTTTGTGACCCATCTTTGCTACTCTTCTGAAGATAATCTTTGTTCCAAAAATTATTTAAGACTATCATGATCTTCTTTTACCTTGAAGTGTCTTCCCATTAAGTAGGGTCTCCATTTCTTAAGTGCATGTACAGTTGCCATCATTTCCTTCTCATAAATAGCTTTGTGTAAATACTTTCCTTTGATTGGACAACTTTCAAAATCAATGGGTCTTTGTTCTTGCATTAAAATAGCACCAATTCCATTTCCTGAGGCATCACTTTCCACAATAAAGGTTTTTGTGAAGTTTGATGTAGCTAAGACTGGTGCTTGGCACATTGCCTCTTTAAGATGTTCAAAGGCCTTCATTGCTTCTGGAGTCCATGAGAATGCATCTTTCTTCAATAATATTGTTAGAGGTGTTGTTATTCTCACATAATTCTTAACAAACTTGCAATAGTACCTTGTCAACCTGAGAAATCCTCGTAAATGCTTTATGGATGTGGAGATTTTCGATTCCTTAATGGTTTTAAATTTTCTAGGGTCTACCTTAACACCTTCATGAGATACAATATGACCCAGATATTCCACCTCTTGTACTCCAAAGAAACATTTGGACATTTTTGCATATAATTGTTTCTCCTCCAATAGTTTGAGCACCATGCCAACATGTTGGACATGATCCTTCTAAGACTCACTATAGATTAGTATAGCATCAAAAAATACAAACACAAAGTTTCTAAGGAAGGGTTTGAAAATGGAATTCATTAAACCTTGAAAAGTAGAAGGTGCATTAGTAAGGCCAAAAGGCATGACCAAAAATTCATAATGACCCTCATGAGTTTTAAATGTTGTTTTTGGAAGGTCTTCAGTCTTCATTCTGATTTGATGATATCCTGAATGAAGATCCAACTTGGTGAAGTAAATTGATCCATGCAATTCATACAATAATTCATCAATGACAGGAAAGGGAAATTTATCTTTAATAGTGAGCTTGTTGAGATCCCTATAATCTGGACGCATGCGCCATGATCCATCCTTCTTGTGAACCAATACTACTAGAGCAGAGATAGAACTTTGAGTAGGTTGAATTATACCAACCTCTAGCATTTCTACAACCATACGTTCAATTTCACTCTTTTGGACATAGGGATATCTGTAAGGCCTGATGTTTGGAGGAACACTTCCTGGAATAAAATTGGTAGCATGATCATGATCACAAATAGGTGGGAGGCCTTTGGGAGTCTCAAATACCTTGGAATGATTGTCCAAGACTTTTTGGAGATCTGGAGAAATGGATGATTTCGACGTGGGAACCTCTGGTGAACATAATTGTGCAATTATGCCTTGTTGTTCTTTCTTTAGAAGCTTTGTCATTCCATTAGATTTGATAATCTTTCCTGGTTTCCCTACGATACCCCTTAATTCAATTTCCTTTCCTTCTGAAGAGAATTTCATGAAAAGTTCTTGAAAATTAAAAGCTATTGTACCCAAGGACTATAGCCATTAGACTCCTAGTACAACATCAGCACCACCCATTAGAATGGAAAGCATTGGGCTATTCAATACATATTCTCCCTTGGATAGCTTGATATTATGGCACTTTCCTGAGCAATTTATGGTTCCTCCACTTGCAACCATCACTTGACACTCTAGTGCTGGATATATGAAGCAATTCAATTCTTTGGCTATATTATAATGAATAAAATTATGGGTACTTCCCGAATCAATCAACACTATTACCTTTTTCTTCTTGATATGCCCTCCTATCTTGATAGTTTGAGGACTGGTATTTCTAGCCAATGCATGACAAGATATGGTTGGATTCATTTCTTCTTTTTCTAGGGTTTTTTCCTGGTGTATATCCTCTTCTTTTGACATTTCATGTTCCTTTTCTTCATCCTCTTCACAATCTATGTAAAATAATTTCTTCTCGGCACGCTTATGACCTTTAGTGTATTTGCTATCACAACTGTAACAAAGCCCTTTTTCTCTTTTTCTTCCAATTGTTCTAGTGTCAACCTTATAGGTTGTGGATGGCTACGGGCAACAATACTTCCATCTTTATGATTGTGAGTGGTAGGCTTCCTTGTTGCCATAATTTTGCTTTCCATTTTTCTTGCCAACCTAAATGTCTTCTCCAATGAACCAGGTTCCCAAAGGTAAACCTCATGTTGGATGTTATCTTTTAAAGTCCCGATGAACATATCAATCCTATGCTCCTCTGGAATATATTTTACCCTTATATTCAATTTTGGAAGTCCTCAATGTGCTCCATCATTGAACCCTTTTGTTTGAGATTCATCAATTGGCTAAAAAATGTGTTTCTTTTTGTATCCTCATAATCTGCTATCATTTCATCCATAAAAATAGCCCAAGTGATAATTTTTTTACGAGAGCAAAGCCATCGATACCATACAAATTCATTTGGTTCCAATTATAAAGTTGAAATGCATACCTTTTGTGTGTTCTGCACATTATGGAGATTGGAAATTGCTCGATCTATAGTATCCATGTTCTGGGATCCTTGCCATCAAACTTCCTCATATTGATCTTTGGAACATGTTGGTTCTTCGATCCAACATTAGAGTCTATGAAATCATGATTAACATTTATTTTATTCTCATCATGAGTTTCCTTTACTACCCTTTCACCATTAGTAAGCATTTATTGTAGAAACTTTTTCAAATCTGTCTTCAAATCTTCCATGCCTATCTTCAAATCTGTCTTCAATTCTGTCTTCAAATCGTCCATCTTAGTTTCCACGCTGTCCATCTTAGCTTCCAAGTCATTCATCTTAGCTTCTACGCCTTTCTTTAAACCATCCATGTTAGCTTCTACGTCTTTCTTTAAACCATCCATCTTATTTTCTGTTACCTTTTGTGCGAGTTAAATTTGTTACACTTGGTTTTGTAATATTGATATATCATGTTGCATCTATTCCTCTTCTTCACGAGTCATGCTAGAGCTTTCAGGTTTCTTACTAGGTGTTTCCATTTTCTTTCTTCGGGGCATCAATTACCAATAATAATGCTTCACTATCCCTTTGACTCCAAACTTTTTTTCAAACCAAGCTATGCAAAAATTTTAAAAAAATCATACCTCTTTTTTCACTTTGTAGAGATCAAATTCATCTAATGTAAATCGTAATTTTAGATCTCCCAGTTCTAAAAATTGTGACCTACAGTATTCCTCTGTGTCCTCTTTCCAATGCCACTAGTCTAATTGAAATTGGATTCTCCAAGGAAGAGTTATGACAAATCTCCCATGGTGACCTGATTATATACCTTTTCAGAAGAGCGAACTTGTATGAAGTGCCACGTGTCACTGTTTTGACCTTTGGATCTAAAAAATATATACAAGCAACTACAGTCCATCCTCTTTCTATAACTTCTTACGAAATTTTAATTTGATGCTCAAAGATACAATTATGATGGTTTTCTCACGATGACTTGTTTGGAATGTAATTCAGGGGTCTGCAAAAACCCTAAATTCCTCAGACTATATCTCCACAAATATAGTGAGACAATATCTGAAATTCAGAGCTGAGGTTTAGACCAATTTCGTCTCAAACGATTTTTTGTTTTATCTTCTAAAACTGTGTAGCAAAAGAGTTATAGTGAAAATACCACAATGCCCTGTTTTAGCTTAAATTCTAGAGCTTGCAAAAACCCTAACTTCCTCAGATCATATCTCCGAAAATATAGCGAGACAAGATTTGAAATTAGGACCTGAGGTTCAACATGATTTCATCTCAAATGTGTTTTTTTTCGCTTCTGAAATGTTGCAGAAAAAAATTTATAGCGAAAATGCCACGATGACTTGCTTGGAGCAGCGAAACCCTAGAATCCAAAGCTCTGATACCAAATGTTATGAAACCAGCTCACAAAAAGATAGAAAAGATAATTCGACACCTTAGAAATAAGCCTCTTCGAGGGGGAAACCTCCTTTACATTATACAAATGAATAATTCTTGGATGATTCAAAAGACAAAACCTCCTTTCTATATATAGGAGTCTAAGGGGACACAATATAACCAAGTCGACCTAACAATAATAATATAAAGGCACAAAAATAACAATAATGGGATTCTATGGGGCACAATAATAACAATATGAGGACAATAGGGGCACAAAAATAACAATAAGGGATACAATGACAATAGTAATGGGGGAATCACTAGTATTATAGGGACCTAACAAGGTTGGAAGGCCAAAAACTCCAGTTACACCAAGTCCTACACCATCTACACCTGGCAGTAATTCAACACATATTTCATCCAAACATTCATATTTATTTGACCAAGAGATACCTTTTACATCCACTTCATTTCAAGAACCCAATTTTCAAGAACAGTCTTTAGAGTTTGTTTCTTTTTCATTATCTGCTATAGCTATTCAATGTGAACCTATAACTACATTGCCACCTTTTCATATTCATTTACTCCTCAGATAGGTTCTACACCTGTTGGTACTCAAAGTTCAATAAGTTCAGGATAAAACATGGCAACACCTGCATTCTTGTTGAATAGGTATGCACCTATTCAATTGCCACAACAGTTGAATCAAATGCCTCAAGAATACTTGAATATTCTTCCTCGTTTCTCAGGGGAGGATGAACAAATAGCAGAGAAGCATATAGTAGTGTTTTGTAATTTTGCAGAAAATCTCAATGTCGAACACTTGGATGTTGTTTTAAGACTTTTTGTGCAATCCTTGGATGGAGTAGCAAGGAATTGTTTTAAAGGGCTTCCTAATAACTCTATTCCTACATGGGAAGAGATGGAGCCTGTTCACCTAGAGATGTGGAGAGAAAAGAGACCATGGGTATTCACTCACATAGTTTAATGCTATTAAGAATAAACCTAATGAAAGTGTTGTTGATTTCATCAGAAGGTTCAATAAACTATAAAATATTATTCCAGTGGAGATTAAGCCCCCTCCTACTGGTGAAAAAATAACTTTTGCAGGGGAATTTGAATCAGATTTTGGGTTCGCATTGAGGGGGAGAAGATCCGCAAACCTTGATCAGATCCAATCTAATGCCTTAGAAATAGAAGCAAATATGTTGGCTACAGGTAAAGAACCAGAGACACAGCCTATCCAAGATAAGGGAAAGGCTAAAGTGGAATCCTCTCAAAGTCAAACATTAGATTATATGAATAATGTAATTAAAAATTTGTCTAATAAATTGATTAAGCTGGAATTAGAGAGTAAGAGTTCTTAGAGACAAGCACAACATAACGAAAAATTTAATCCTCAATATAGAAGACAACCTCTGCAAGTTTTGAAGAAGGAGAGAAAAGATCAAGATTGGGTTCAAGAACCACTTTACTTAGAGGCAGATCCTAATGAAGTACCAGAGCATTCCAAGGACCATGATGATCATATTTCTACATTGTATGCAGTAGATGAAGATGAAATAGGTGTTGAGGGTGAAGAATATGAATATACTGAAATAGATGTCATTTATGATGAGAATGAAATTGATGAATAGTTGAAGAAATTTTCTAATTTTATGCAGCCATAATTACATAAGAAATATGACTTGAGATCAAGGAAAATATCTAGAGTTCAAGAAAATGAAGGTGAGTAGCAAGTTCCAGCTCCCTTACAAAAGGTGACTGCACAAGAACCACAACCAACAAAACAATTAAATAAAGGAAAGCAACAACAGAATACAAATAACAAGAATCAAATACTTCAAGGTGAGTCTTCTCAAGACAAAAGTGATAAAATTCCTTTAGAAAAACTTATTTCCATTCCACAAGAGATTGTAGTGATGAAGAAAAGTGAAGATGAAAATGAAAGGAATACTAAACAGGTCCAATTTAGTATTACTAAAGAATTAGAAAAAATCAAAATTCAAGTGCCCCTCATAGAGTTGGTCAAAACACCAGTTTATCAAAGAGAGATTGTTGAGTTTATCAATCTAAAAGAGAATGTGAATATAAATGACACTGTGAATTTGCAAGAAGATAAACCAATAGTGGTTTTTGCTCCACATGTGGAGGAGGTAGATTCTTCAATACCTCCTTTCTACATTTCTTTATTGATTCATGATTTCCTCTTGCATAATTGTATAATTGATTCAGGAGCTTCACATAACCTTATGCCGTTATCAATGATGAAATAACTAAATTTACAAGTTACTAAACCTTACAGAGACCTGTATTCTTTTGATTCAAATAAAGTCAAGTGTCTGGGGGTCGTTAAAGATATGGTGGTGTCACTAGCCCAGATCCCAGCTAGAAGATTGGTAATGGATGTAGTGGTAGCATATATCCCTACTAGGTTTGGAATGTTACTATCTAGGTCATGGGGGGATAAATTTGGTGGTGTTTTAAAACTGGATTTTACTTATGTTGTCATACCAATTTTTGGTGGAGAAGAAAGGAGGTTGTATGGAGAAACAAGATTTGTAAAAATAATCACAAAGAATGGAGCAAGTAATTCACTTGTATATAGCCAAGAGAAAGATGACTTTTCTTGCTTCATGCTGCATGATAATGAAGAGTTGATTGAGGATAACCAAAGGCATCTTACTTCAGCCAGTGTAAAGACAAAGTTGCAAATGGAAGGGGTGTGGAAGTGCTTCTTTGATGGAGCCTATTCTAAAGAAGGAACAGGTGTTGGTTTCCTTCTTATTACACCTGGAGGTAATATGATCCCTTTTTCTTTTAAATTGGAGTTCAAAGCAACAAATAATGTGGCAGAATATGAATCCTTGATCATTGCTCTACAAAAAGCAAAAAAAAATGGGAGTCCTGTCAATTTCTATTTTTGGAGATTCAAAGTTGATTATAAAGCAAATAAAGAACCATTATCAAATAAAACACCCTAGGCTTAGGGCATACAGAAATGAAGTGTGGGATTTAGTTGAGAACTTCTTTGAGGCTTTCAACATGAAATTCATTCCAAGAGATGGGAACAGATTAACAAACTCTTTGGTTGTGGCTGCTAGTACTTTTAGGTCTCCCATAAATCCAAAGCTAAGTATGAGGTTGAAATGAGGCACATGCCTTCTATTCCAAATAATATAAAACACTGGATAATTTTTGAAGATGATCGACAAATTAAGGAATTCTTGACTATGATTGAAGATTTTCAGGGCACAGAGATTGATCAAGATGAAGATGAAATAATAGAAGGTGTAGAAGTAAGTGGTTTGAAAAAATTTATAGTTAATGAAAATATTATTCAATTGAAAGATAATATTCTACCAAGGGGGCTTGTCCCTCTTGAAAGACTTTTTAACTCCAATGATGTAGTTGTTAGTTCAGACAAAATTCCACAGGATGAACAGATTCAAGATTACAATATTGGAACCCAGAAGGAGCCCAAGTTAGCCAAATTATTTAATGGAGTTCCACTTAATTATAAGGAGAGATATCTTAAGCTTTTCAGGGACTATATTGATGTTTTTGCTTGGTCCTATGAGGATCTCAAAACATATGATGTAAGTATTATTTAACACAAGATTCCATTGAAAGAAGGGATTAAATCATTTAAGAAGAAACTCATGCATATAAACCCTTTGCTTTTACCATGGACTGAGAAAGAAGTCAAAAAGTTTCTTGATGCCAAGATAATAGTTCCACTCAAGTGCTCTGATTGGGTAGCCAATCTAGTGCCTGTAAGGAAGAAAAATGGAGAAATAAGGCTATGTGTGGACTTTAGAAATCTAAATAGGGTTTCCTTAAAAGATAACTATGCATTACCTAAAATGGATCATGTGCTGCAGAAGGTAATAGGAACATTCAAAATGTCAATGCTGGATAGTTTCTCTGGGTATAACCAGGTGGTTGTTGATAAAGAAGACCACAAAAAGACTGCATTCACAACTCCTTGGGGAACCTTCATGTATGCTCGAATGCCTTTTGTGTTGATGAATGCAGTTGCAACATTTCAAAGGGCTATGGAAATTGCATTTGTAGGTGATAAGACTGTAGTGATATACTTGGATGACATCACTATTTTCTCTAAGTTTGATGAGGAGCATCTGGACCATCTTAAAAAGGCTTTTAAGAAATGTAGAAAATTTGGGCTTTCTTTGAATCCTAAGACATCTATTTTTTCTCTAGAAGAGGGCCAACTATTGGGGAACATTGTTTCTAGATATGGAGTGAAGATAGATCAGGCAAGGGTGCAAGCTGTGCAGAAAATACCCTTTCCTAGGAGTAAGAAAGACATTGAAACTTTTCTTGGAAAAATAAAATTTTTGAGGTTCGTGTCCAATTATGCTGAATTTGTAAAAGAAATTACCAATATGTTGAAGAAGGAAAATGAAGTGTATTGGACCAATGAAGCCACAGAGTCATTCTTCGGGATTAAAGAAACATTACAAGTAGCTCCAATTTTAATTAGCCCTAATTATCAAAAACCTTTTCAAGATTTTTCATTTGCATCACCTAATTCAATAGTTGTTGTTACCAGTTGATTTTTTTAGTAAGATTCTCAGAGATGCTGAACTAAAGTACAATATTCTTGAAAAATAGGTATATGCTTTGGTAAAAGCCCTAAAGGTGTTCAGGACTTATGTGCTGCAGTCACAGATCATTGCTTATGTGCCAAATGTTGTAGTAAAGGATGTCATAGTCCAGAGTGATGTAGAAGGCAAAAGAGGAAAATGGATAGCCAAGATTCAAGAGTATGACCTAAAGATAAAGCCCACAAAGCTGGTGATAGGGAAGGGATTGGTCAATATTTTTACAAAGTCAAATTTCCAAGCCTTGGGAATCAACTTGCT
This sequence comes from Pinus taeda, assembly GCA_000404065.3. Classification (NCBI taxonomy): domain Eukaryota; kingdom Viridiplantae; phylum Streptophyta; class Pinopsida; order Pinales; family Pinaceae; genus Pinus; species Pinus taeda. Next base: position 53,279 of record APFE031689127.1, read on the forward strand.
AACACCTGTAAATGAAGAAGTAATTGAAGAAGGTGAAGAAAAATCAAACCCAAGTATGAAGATCAGATATAAATTTTTATATTCAGAATGGTACAAGCACATAGTCCATTATTTATGTTTTCTCTCTTGTCCTCAATATTTGGATAGAACAAAATATAGAGCATTAAAAATCAAAGCACATCCATTTGTGATTTTTGAGGGTAGATTGTATTGGAAGGATCTTGTCTGAATTTTATTGTTATGTTTAACAAAGAATGAATTTACAGAGACCATTAAATATTATCATGAGAAGTTATGTGGTGGACATTATAGTTGGAAGGTTACTGCACATAAAATCCTCCAGGCTGGGTTTTATTGGCCCACCCTATTTGGTGATACATATAAGTTTGTCAGAAGCTGACATAAGTGTCAGCTTTTTGCTGAGAAGAAGAGGCTAGCTCCCTTGCCTTTGATCCCAGTCTCATAGAAGAACCATTCAGACAATGGGGACTAGATTTTGTTGGAGAAATTAACCCACCTTCAAGTGGACAACACAAGTGGGTTCTCACAACTACTGATTATTTCACCAAGTGGATAGAAGCTATACCTACTAAAAGGGTAAATGACCAGGTGGTGATGAAGTTCTTAGAGGAAAATATTTTCAGCAGATTTGGATGCCCTGTCAAAATCATAACAGACAATGCTCAAGTGTTCAATTCAAGTAAGTTTGTTGCTTTTTGTCAGAAGTATAATGTTATTTTATCTCATTCAACAACTTATCATCCACAGGGAAATGGATTGGATAAATCCACTAACAAAACATTGACAAAGGTCCTTAAGAAAACTATTGCAGAGAATCATAAAGTCTAGGATTCTAAATTAAAGTTTGCTCTATGGGTTGTCCGAGTGACTAGAAGAAGGTCTACAGGAAAATCACCTTTTGAGTTAGTGTATGGAACTCAATCTATGTTCCCTAGTCAGCTTGTGAAGTCTGTGATTGCAATGATTCAGGAGGAAAAATAAGAGCCCAATGCTTTGATAAGAAGGATGCATAAGGTAGTGGAGATGAGTGAAAGCAGGGATAAGGTAAGAGATAACTTGATTATGTATCAATCAAATATGAAGTGTATTTTTGACAGAAAGGCAAAAGAAATTGATTTCAAAGTTGGAGACCTAGTATTAAGGTGGGATACTAGAAGAGAAGATAAGGGAAAACATGGGAAGTTTGATCCTCTTTGGTATGGCCCATTCAGAATTATAGAAGCAAGGGAAAATAATACATTATTTCTAGAGAATATTGATGGTGAATCTTTACAGCTTCCTGTCAATGGGCAGTACCTCAAACATTATTTCTTGTTCTGAAGCACAAGCATCCTATCATTATACATACCAAAGTGAATTCATTGTACAAATTCCATAGAATTTAAATTGGCTAAGCAATATATGAATCCATGCCCGAGGTGAAGGCACTGATCTGTGGTTCTTAGTGCTTTTGTGGAAAAAGCACTATCCCCAGGTGGAGCCAGATGTTGTAGCATCCATTGTCATTTTAATTTTATTTTCATTTTTATCGCAAAAATGAAAAAAAAATCAAATATTATGTTATAACGGAAATAAAAGAGAATGCGGAAATTTGAAAGGAAATGATTTGTTTTATGTTATTGATGGCTTGTGAACGTGAGAAACCCAAGAGAAGCTCTAAGCCATCCGATCGATAGGTAGCAGATCTAACGGTAATCACGTGGTTAACAAGGACGAGGTTTAATTCAAAATCGGACGTGAGAAATTATAAAAATGAGTTGAAACTTAAGTTAATCGGGGTCGTCCGCTTGAAGGATTCAGATCCATGGTAATCGCGTGGTTAACAAGGATGAGGTTTAATTCGGAAAACGAATGCAATGGTTCATGGAATGTAATTTAAATTGTTGAAGTCCAAATTGATCACAACTACTCATCAAAAAGGGACAAGATCCGGTAGATAGTGCGTCAAAAAGTGCATGGGTTTTATTATAAATTTCGGACCCAAGAAGTCTATGAACTACAATTTTGTTTCTTCTTGGTTCCATGGGGAAGGTAAAGGTTTATGGAAAAGGAGGACGCAATAAGATTATGAACTGGATTTTTAATTCTTTTGATTCTGTGGTAACTGAGGGTTTGCCATATTTCGTGTAAATCAACCAATTCCATTGTTTTAGAAAAATATATAAATTTAGAGGCAGATGATTGAAACTCCAAAGATGACAGTGATTGGTCAGGTTTCTTTGTGTTTCCGCCAGTCAAAACACTTCCGATATATATGTGGGCCCATAACCCACAATTCCATGCATGAAGTTTTGTAAAGATGTAGTTTTTGTGTTAATATAATATAGTTATCATCAGAACATCTATAGAGAAACTTCATCAATAGTCAAGCCACAGATTTGAACAACGAGCAGCCATCACCTTCTAATTTCTGTTACTTCTTGTTATTTTGTTTTCTTGAGAAGAATGAGGTTTCTTTTACCCTCAAATGTAATATTCTGTAATTTTTACTTTAGACAATTAGGAGATAGTTAAGCAGTTTGACAGTTTTGGTGATTACCAATTGTCTCATGATGTATGAAAAGAGGCAAAATTATAGAAAAGGGGTTCAAATTTTGAAGAACCTGGAGACTAGGCTATTGGATTCTTGATAAAATTGATGATTAATGAAAGAATTAGGATTTTTCCACACATTGTTGGGTATGATTTGTGATTTCTCTGTTATGTGTCATCATGTATCTTCCTTTCTTTAAGTATGGTAATGAAGTTGCAGGTATTTTTTTACTTATGTGAATGAAGTTAAAATTTCTTAAAAGAGCGTTCTTGTACTTCAAGTTCCTCCTTCTACATTTCTTCTAAGTTGCAGATAATAGTTTATGTGTAAAACAACATATTGCCTTTAACTTCCCAAAGTGTTATAGATAATAGTTTCTGTGAAAAAAAAACATATTGTCTCTAACTTCTTAAAGCATTCTTCACTCAACATTTTTATTCAGCAATCAAATGGAATTCTGAGACTTTCATATCACCTAAGTATTAAGGGTTAAAAGTCAGGCCCTTCAGGTCCTTCACTTGAGGATACATCTTACAAATACGTGACAATAATAATAAACATTAACGTCTTAAGCACAATTTCTACACAACCAAGAAATTGGTTTCTTAAGGGACAACACCAGTTATAACTTAAGCTTCACGTCTTTCCACCTCACACTCTTGGTGAGATTAGCAATGGGGAAAATCAATTCACTTCACTTATTATAAGCTGAGTGGGATACAAGTGCCTATCTTCCAAACCCTACCTAGAAGGATGACTCAAAAAGATCTAGTGCTTATGTTCAAAATGAAAAACTTGGTTGTTTTACATTATTAGTATAATTGGAAACCTATGGTTGAATCTAAGAAATATTTTCTTTTCCCAGAGCATGATAGTGTGGGGCCTCTTTTTTATAGAATATCAACTTATTGGGGGTTCACAACTTACATCATCCTTATCATGGTTGAGCTAAATGCTTAAAACACCCCTTCTAGATTTTTCTACTTGCTAGGAAAGTTTGGGGTTGGGTCAAGATTATGTGCTAGTAGTTTTTGTATGCCTTCCTCTCTGAGAAAGTTTCCTTATTTGATAGTCATCTTCCTTGGACCATAAAGTTTCAGACCTCTTAGATGATTATTAGAGCTAAACTACTCTTTTGTATTTGGAATTAATGTGTCATATATCTAATTCTTCTGGTATGATGCAACTCTATCACATCTCAATTTGATTATGAAAATTGAGGTATAGTTTTGAAAGGCAAAACTAGAAATGTAGCACCTATATTAGCTTCTAGATTACTACCATTTGGGTCCCCTTGTACCATGAGTAATGTACCTCCAAAGCCACCAAGTGGGTACCCCCCCATATTTTTTTTCCAATCAAGTCCACATAAGCTTGTCTCTCAACTCAGCTAAACTTGCTCCAAGTCCATTGACTTGGCTGGCTTTACCCATAGTTTGTCCCACCAACAAGATATGAGGGCTTTTATTAATGAACCTCTAACATATCATGTGCGTTCATGGCATACTAAACAATGCCTTAATTTTACTACATATTGGAAAATACCTCTAAAATCACATTTTTAACCCCCTATAAATATGAACCCAATACACCTTCCCAATTTAAAAATCCCCTACTTTCTCTTGATATTGTAGGTATCCATTTTTTCATTAGAATTTTTTATACCCCTGTATATTTTTAATTAAATCTGAGATCCATTTTTTATACCTACCAATATAAAACCCTTTACCCCCTATTGTATTCTCAATTTATTGTCATTTTTTCCTCAATATATATCCCGCAATATGAATGCACGTGGTACGGAATTGCTCCCCAACTGAAGCCCCAATGCATTAAGAAGGTTACTAGATTTGAAAGTGGAAGCACAAATCAACACCTAGACCCCTATCATGTAGATAAATAATTTCCCACACTAGTGTTGGTGATGTTATAGATGATGAAGCTCCTAGATCCCCCTAGTAATGATTGGATCCCTATTTCACAAATTGATGTTCATTTTCAAAGTTATAAGTTTGGTTAGGAAACAGATGATCATGACTACCTTCCTATAACAACCCCAATTAAAAATTCATGTAAAAAGATATAAGACCAATGTCATGGGACACATATTCCAAGTTGAATTTTGGGAAAAACATCCTAATGGGTGTTCATTTTGGTTTATTATGGCTAAGGAAATTGGCAAAGGCATTGGAAAGGAAAAGAGACATTAATTGGTATTTTATTTATGAAAATAAAGGAAACTAGGAGAGAAGAAAGGTTAAAGGTCATAAATTTGCATGAGAAGGAAATTGAAGAAAATAGAGGCCTCAATAGTAAAAGGGATTATGAGGATTAGTTCATGCCTTTTTGAGAGCTTTGGGTTGGAGCTCTCTCTCTATTCTCTCTCTCATACTCTTGGAAACTTAGAGAATTCTCGGATCACTCCAGAATTGGAGAAAGGACGGAAAAGGAGGGACAAGAAAGAAAATCAAATCAAGGATCAAGCAAGGAAAAGTTGGTATCGAGCATCTTCAGCTAGAATAATTACAGGTAATAGGTTGCATGTGTTATTTCCTAGTTGGTTTATGGATGCATGGTACATGCATGTATGTATTTTGTTCTCTTGTTGTCAATGGCATGGGTTTTTCCAGGTGTGACAGTGGCTTTAGCCTTGCCTTTCCATTTTCAGATAGTCATGGTGTGATGGGGTTCTCTTACTTGGTTGAGCTAGATTGTCAGATGGTTTCGAAATTGAGTGAGGTGGTTTTAGGAAAAATCCAAAAAGCCTAGAAATCCCTGAACCAGTATATGGTGGGATATGCGGTAAAGCCTCAGGGTGGAGATAGAAAAATTCCTCACGGTGTAGGTGAAGAAATCCGGAGGGATCTGTTAGGTCCTTCCTTTTGAGAGCCAATTTTTGACATGTTTAGAGGTTGACCACATTTTTCTGAGAGGTAACTGTTGGGAAGTCACAGAGGAGACAACTTGAGATGGAGAAGGGACACACCAAAGATTAGCGGTCGCAGAAGAATGTCCAGAGAAATAAAGACTCAGGTAGCCACAACCGAGCTGAAAGGAACATTGAAACCCAAGGAAGCAAATGCAGCCAAGCAATAGAGGCAGCTAAAAAATGAAAAAGGCAGAGAATCCAAGGGAGAAGTAGCGGTCCAAGCAAGCGAAGGGTTTAAGAAGGTCAAGGGGAAAAGAAAAAAGAGGAGAGAGTCAAGGACGATATCGAAATGTTGTTATGTACCCTTTTGAGCCCACACTGTCCGATGTCATCTTACTTATGTATTGTTATATCATGTTAGTTTAAGTTATGTCAATGAGGCCTTCGAGCCAGATGTACTATTGTAATGTTATGGAAATTAATAGAACAAAGAGTTATGGGGATATATGAGAACCTTTGTGTATGAATTTATGTGGATTTTCAAAATTTTAATATGTTTTTACATGTGTAATATACTTTCTCCTTGAATGCTTGAGTTGTTATGAGTGGATTTCTAAATGTTCTACTTCTCGTTTTATTGGGTACTAATAACCTCCATGTGGTTCATCCTGATACCGGATTCCATCCCCTTAAATAACTAAAGTCGTGCACGCCTTATTATTCTTGAATAAAGTGAAAATGTTGGTATTGTGCTAGACTACAACGAAGACTTTGATGGCCCCTATGCCTAAACCCAGGATATCAACCCATCCATTATTTTTCTGCTAGCAAATGGTTCCGTTGTTGGGAACTCAAAATTCCAAAAAGGGGTCTGGAATATGGTGTTGAGGATATTTAATATGGATCCGCAAGATTGGTGGCATGAATAAGTAGAGAAAGTCACCTCTCAACAAGCTCAATTCCTTTGTCAAAGTGTGAGGAAGATGAAGGAAGAAATCATGTATGCAGAACCTGCAAGTGATCAATACAAGATCTTCCAATGCAAGTTTCTAGAGGAGCTCCACAATTCGTTGCAGATATTGCAAATAAAGGGAAAGGTTAGTAGAGAGATTTGATCTCTTCATACTTGGACTCAAGCAGATATTATTGAACTACATCATCTTGACAGAAATTTGATGCAAGCGGTTGATTTGTAGGTGCAAACCACATTAGAGGGTCACATTATTGAGTTTGCTGCAGAAGGTCATTATTCCTTCTCTAAGGCTGAGGTCGTGTTCAAGTCAGGGTTGCGAAGATTGCAAATAAAGGGAAAAGTCAACAGATAAAGTTGATCTCTTCATACCTAAACTCAAGCAGATCTTTTTGAACTACAACGGCTTGACGCAGATTTGTCACAAGCATTTGATTTCTAGGTGCAAACCACATTATAGGGGCACATTATTGAGTTTTTTTACAGAAGGACATCAATACTTCTCTAAGGATGAGGTTGTGTTCAAGTCAGGGGAAGATTGTTGAGGGAAATTTTGTTATGGGTTAAGATTCTGGTGGTGGAAGAGAATTTGTTGGTGTTCCAGATCCCACCCATTGCAGCTCAAAGGCCTGGTACTGGGGGAAGGACATAAGGGGAGGGATGATACCTAACTGGGAACTATGAAAATATTGAAGAAATGGATGCGGATGAATTCTGGAAGGCCATATATTTTATGGCACGAAGGAGAGCATGGATAGATGAAGAATCGTAGGAGAGAGCTCTATAGGAGATTGATAGAAGACAAATAAAGATACATCAAGTAGGAGTGGTGTCACACAGTCTAGAAGAATGACAAAGAGACACAACTAGACTAAACTTACGTAGCAGTGGGGACAATGCTAGAGTGAAGACTGGTCCAATAGGAGAAGTTGAGACAACTATAGTGATAGAGGGTCAGAGAAGAAGTAGAGACTCCACCCCGCCGACATAGAAGGGAACGCGAGATGGAATGGGCTTGATAGGCATCGAGGAAGGCTCGGATGATGACATGCTCTTCACCATGAGAATATTATATTCCAATAATGATGTGTCCCCCGTGAGCAGTGATTTGCTGCCCAGTAGCTCAAGTAGTACCTCCCCCAACCTTCCCCTGGTACTTTCATAACCATGGTTAATTTTTGTCTGAGTTGATTAAAGTTATAAATATTCATAGAGTGCATGAAACTTACAATGATGGTATCAATAGTAGTATAAAGAGTAACAGCAGTGCAGGTCTCTAAGAACCATCAAAAACTAGTTCTCAAGGATTTCTAACATCCCACAAGTTTAATCAAACATGGCGGGATGCTTTACCTGATAGCCCGAGTTCTCTGGTATGGGGAATGAGGACTTAAAGTAACATTGGTACCTATGTGAAGCTATCTGTAGTGCTCACCAGACTCCAGATGCTACAAATATGATTGAATTTCAAACCACGCTTCGAGAAAGAGCTTTGAGATGGTTCATTAAATAGTCTACATTACAACATAATCCAATCATTAATGAAGTTAGACGAGAGTTTTTTCAAGAGTTTAACCTCCCCCAAACCAACCAATAATGGTTGTCTAAGTTATGGGAAATCAAGCAACAGGAAGGAGAAACTTCTTGGGAGATAAGGCAGAGGCTTAAAGATCTGATTAGTAAGTTAAGCTACTTGATTGGCCCCAATCATCAACGAGATTGGTTCATTAAAGCATTGTTACCACTTACTCACACGCCATTGACTCAACAAAAGATCGATACTCTGCAAGACGCCTTGGGGCAAGAAACTTGAATTGAAGTTATGGTTGGATATCCACATGAGCATTGGGGAGAGGCAGCCTCCCATGACCCCTCTATTTTGGGACTGCATAATGAAATCGCAGATTTGAAAAGAAGTTGAGGGACCTCGAGCACTCCCTTCATGTCAGTGGGGTTGTTCACATCTTTACCCACCACTAGAGTTGCACAAATTAGTATGCAAGATATATATACAAGGCACATTTAGTTTCATGCATTTCCAAACCAACATATTGCAACACCAACCGAGTATTGTGAAATATGAAGAATGTATGGACATATCCCTCATCTTTTTCCAATGCTACATGAATATTCCAATGTTCCAAACAACACTTTTTGTGAATTTTTTGCTTCGCCAACTCACCATAATAATCAGTGTAGAGCACTATACACCCTAGCTAATCGATTGGATCAATTTTCCTATTGGATCAATGAGACTCATCGAGGATGGGGAGGTGGAGGAACAAGAGGGGGAATAATAGGAGGCAAAGGTCCAATCCATTGCTACAACTATGATCAAGAGGGGGATGTTGCAAAAGATTGTCTGCTACGTAGAAGACCCTAGTGCGCCCAGTGTAGGGTCAACATACACACAACGAACGGGTGTCAAGAGTTTCTTTCCATATGGGAAGAGTCAAACCACCAAAGGGGAGAAGACTTAATCAATGTTGAACCAAGGGCGCCTGAGACAACTCCCCTCTCAAACATTAATATACTCACCCAAGGATGAAAGAAGACCAGAGCTGACTATGGGGCAGTTGAACAACCAAAAGTTATAAATCCGACCTCACCAAGGCATTCATATGATTATGATAAGAATAAGTGGTACTACAAGGAAGCCACGAAAACTTTAACAAATTGACTCTGAGTGGAGAGCTGCAAGGGGAGCAACCAAGGTTTTCAAAGCTAGGACCCTAGACCTATCACAACTCAATAATTGACACATAAAAAAATGGTTTAGGTTATTTTTTTTTTTTTTTTGTAGGCAAAGGTGGTACTCTCATTTTCTATTATCACATCAAAAAATTACAGCAAAATTGGTGGAACCAACTATCCGCCCACCAGGGGAAACCGAGTAGGTTGTCCACCTAAAGTTTTTAACAGCAAACCAAAAAAAGAAATACCGCATTCTGTTTTTCCAAGCTAAATAAACATTACAGTCCTTCCCTGGTCTAATTCTGTTGATATGCATATAGAAGTTGTCTATTACAAAATGAGGGAAGCTGTCTAGATTATCTAGATACCGCAAATTCATCAAAAGGAAGACAAGAACTAAAACTACTCAACTGCATTAGCAAGGATTGGAGAGTCATCTTTGTTGCTCTTCTGCTGGCTGTCCTTGATCAATTGCTGAATCTCATCTAACTGCTTCCCTTGCATCTCCATGGAGATTTGAAGAATGCGGAGCTCACGTCTCAGGTTAGGAACACCCTGAGCCAACTCAGCCATTTCAGAAGCCACCTGCTCCAAAGCCTTGGCAAGCAAACGTTTCATCACCTAGTAAATGTGAAGGGATTGTTTGAAAAGAGACATTCTGCCTCTCGTATTACCAGGGTCATGCACCAGCAGCTCCCAATCCTCCATTTCCGAATCAGATTGAGCTTGTATTGCTTCTTCCTCCATATTTTGGATGATTCTCCTGATCTTGGGATTGGTATTCTGGACGTAAGCTCTCTCTGCCCGCTGAATTTTATGCTCGAATTTTTGTATGGCCCTCCTGCCAGGACGTCTGCTCGGTTCCGGTTTTTCTCCCTTACCGTCCCGAGCTTTGTTGGCCTCGCTGTTCTGACCACGAATTGGGGTAGCCGTGCAGACACCCTAACGAATCCTCCTCCGACGCCCGCGCTGCGGTACCTGTCTGCCACGCCGGCTCCGCTGGCTAACACCCATGGCGTACCTCTCCCAATCCTCTGCATTCATACTCTGGTCACGGCTTCCCTCCTCGTCTGAAGTATCAGGAATTTCAAAAATTTCCTCCGGGTCTTCCTCCTTCACTACCCCTTTTCCTTTCCGGTCTGATTCCCTGGTTTGCGCTGCATCCATTTCCTCTGCTAACCGAGCCTTTTTTCTGGTTTCCATAAATCCGCTCGCAGAAGGCCAACTATGAAAAATGCGGGAGGCTCTCAAACGACCTGTGACTCCTCTCGCGCTGCAAATGCTAATTGAAGTCTTCTGATGCCGGGTGCTTTGCATGCAGGCTTTTATAAATTCCCGCAACCCGCTCCTGCTATCAATCCGACTGTCCGAAACCTGCCATCTGTTCCTCCGATCATGGCATTTCCTATCAACCATCCTATTGGATTTATTTCGGTTTACAGTCCCTGACATGTACTCGCCCTTTCTGCGCCAGTTCGTATCTATGATTGGGTTTATGTGAGGCGGATTTTTCCCCTCAGATTTTGTACCTTTTCGATGTGATCTCCCTTGGCGATCACCGATCCTTTCGCCCGGTCCTTTCTAACATACCTTAACTGCCTGTCCTAAATTCTGTCTGTTCCCAATGCTTCGCAAGAGTATTACCATTCGCATAGGGATCCTAATCATAATGAACCTACGAGGTCTGGGCGCTCCACGTCCCTCTGGTGCTCTAGCTCAACGCTCTCCACCTTTCTATCTGTGGCTTGATCATGATCGGCCTTGATTATGGTTGCCAGGTCCATCCATTCCTTGTGCCCGCACATTGCTCTCCATTGAACATCCACCGAGCTGCCGCGGCCTCTGCATCCCCAGTTAGCCAAGAAATCAGCCGCCTGGTTTCCTTTTCGCCTCACATGGTTTATTACCTTATACTCAATGCGTTGCAGAAGATCGGCAATTTCCTGAACAATTCCGGCTGTTCGCCAACTATTCGTGACTTTTTCCCAGTTCCGGCCATTGCTGAGCTTCTTCAGCATTTCCACCGCGATCTGAGAGTCCCCTGTGATTTCAAGATTGGAGTAGCCATTTCTTACCGCGATTCATAAGCCTTGATGCAGAGCCCAGAACTCTGCCTCATTATTTGTCATTTCCCCCCCGTCTGCAAAAATCCATCTTACCTAATTGCTGCTGTCCCGGAAAATGCCACCAAAGCCTGCTTCACCTGGGTTCCCCTTAGAGGCCCCATCGAAATTCAATTTGATGAAATTCTCTTTGGGATAGCAGAATTTATCCGGGCTTTGGGTCTGCATCTCGTGGTTGGGATTCTGTTTATGAAAAACCATTTCGAATTTTAAATTTAATTTGTTCAAGATTTCTGCCTCCACCTGGTTGGCTTTCCAATCTTCCCCTACCCATTTATCCACCAAGATTGTTTCCCGCAGAAGCTTGATTTCTTTTCCCCAAATGACTTCCGGTTCCTTTGCTAAGTTCTGGAATATCCTGCGATTTCTCTCCTTCCAAATCATCCAGAGTATAAATCCAGAGATGAGGTCCCAAGCTCTTCTGACCACTTTGCATTGAAAGATTTCCTTGTTCCATTGAAAAACTACTTCATTGAATTCACGAGGGGCATTTTCAGGTTTACCAAAAGTTCGTTTGGTATTTATCCACAAGGTCTTGGCAAAGGGACAATTTATCAGCAGATGGTTTCTGGTTTCCCCCTCTGAATTACACAGACAGCATCTTGATGGGCCAATAAAACCCTTCTTTTGAATTCGATCCCAGGTTAGGATTTTGTTTTTTGATGCCAGCCAGATAAATATGGAGACTTTCGGCCACCAATTCCTTTCCCAAACAATTCTCCAATCGAGGTTCTCTTCATTTCCAGTTTGCGCGAAGGTTAGGAAGTAGGCCTCCTTAGTAGTGAACGAGCCTTTCATTGAATTCCCCCACCGGAGGATATCCCTACCATTGCGAGCTTTAATCTTTCTTGACTCAACCTCCTTCTTGTAGGATTCTTTTTGGTCTGGACTGAACTCTCTGTCCCACTCTGTCAGATCAACCCATATTCTCCAACTTTCTTCAGGGTTATTAGCTTTCCAGTAGTCCCTGACATGAGGTCTATCGCCTCCTAATCTGTCACGGATTTGGAGGAGTCCCTATATGCTGCTCAGTCTTTCCTTCTGATTCCATTTATCCTCCCAGAAGTTAGCTTCTTCACCACCTCAGATCTCCCAAAAGGTATGTTTTTCAACCAAATCCCTGTTTAGACGAGCTAGGTCCCAGATAGATGACCCTTTAGGAGTTTCTCTTTGCCTTAAGATTTCCACTGCAGTTTCAGGCATATTGTACTTTTCTTTCCATATGATTTTCCACAGATCATTTCCCCCCCTGAGCCATCTCCACCAAAGTTTCGCTCCCAACACCTTATTGAGAATCTCAGGGTCCCTCAACCCCAGTCCTCCTTTCTCCTTTCTTGCAGTTAACTGGCCCCAAGAGGCTAAGGCCCATTTTTTCTTCTGGTCAGCCCCTCTCCATATAAAATTCCTAATGAGCTCTCTTATCCTTGCGCAAATACCTAGGGGGGCTGCCATTATTGATAAAGGGTAGACAGGGATAGCCTGGAGGACAAATTTTTCCAGAACTATTCGGTCAGCTATATTTAAAGTTCTGAAGGCCCAATTTGCCACCTTGTTGCTTAGCTTATCTATAATTCCTTGCCAATTTTTCATCTTCTTGGAAGTAAATTCCAAGATGTTGCCCAGGTATTTAGTGGGTAGTTCACCCCTCCTGAAACCCAATAGTCTTATAAGGTGGGCTTTGACCTGATCCACTGTGTTAAATATGAAAACACAGGATTTGTCCCTGTTGATCTCCAGACCTGAAGCCTCTGCAAATAGATCCAAAATTCTTCTGAGGTGTTTTACCTCTTTGACTGTAGGTTCCCCAAACAACATGATATCATCAACAAATTGTTGATGAGTTAGAGGCAGATTATTTCCCCAGAGCTTAAGACCTTTGAGTTTGTTTGCTTCTCTTTCTTTCTTGATGAATCGACCCAGTCCTTCAACAGCTAGAATGAACAGAAATGGAGATAATGGATCTCCCTGACGAATACCTCTAGAAGCAGTAAATGTTTTCGAGGGAGTCCCGTTCACAAGAATTGAAAAATTTGGGGAGGAGATCAAACTATGAATCCAATCAATCCACCTTCTACTAAAGCCAAAACTTTCCAAGACTTTTCCCAAATAGATCCAACTTAATCTATCATACGCCTTCGACAGGTCTAATTTAATCATCATACCCTTCTGTTTTTTAACTTTTAAGGAGTGAATAACTTCTTGAGTTACAACCAGGCCATCAAGGATCTGCCTTCCTTCAACAAAACCTGTTTGTTCAGCAGAAATTAACTTGTCCAGAAAGGGTTTTAATCTTCTGGCCATCATAGATGTTATAATCTTATAAATAACATTACACAACGCTATGGGTCTGAAACCATTGGCATCTTCCAGATTATCACCTTTAGGGATTAAAGCATAGAAAGTGGAGTTAATGGCAGGCCATACCTTCTGGTTCATCCTAGATTCTTCAACCAGCTCCAGAATCTCTTTTCCCAGGAAGTGCCAACCTGCCTGGAAGAAGTCAACTGTGAAGCCATCCGGGCCTGGAGCAGTACCCTTCTTCATTGCTTTCACAGTTTCCTCTATCTCCTCTAAAGTGGCAGCTCTCATCAACGCTTTATTTTGGTCTTCAATGACTAATCGAGGAATGGCAGAGAAAATTTCCTGGATTGCCTGCATTCTATCAGCTTGGGGTTCACTTAATATTTCCTTATGGTGATCCATAAGGACTTGTTCAATTTCAGCTTTCTCAACCACTCTGTTCCCATTCTTGTTATTAATAGAAAGAATCTTGTTTCTCTGTCTATGTTTGATCATAGCTTGATGAAAGAATTTAGTGTTTCTTTCCCCTTCCCTTAACCATTTTATTCTCGATTTTTGTCTCCAAAGGATTTCTTCCTGCTTCCTTCTTTCTTCAAGTTTGCCAAGTATTGCCCCTTCCTTACTAATGCATTCCTCTGTTCTGCCTTCCAGAATCATTTTCTGCTGAAGAGCTTCCATTTCTTTTTCTAAATTTAGTTTGTCTTCCATAATGTTGTCGAACTCCTTCTTGTTCCAATTTTTTATTCTCCCCTTCAACTCTTTGAGTTTGAGCTGAAACGTATGCATTTTTCCTTTGCCCTGAATAGTGCTTTGTCTCCACCATTCTTCAACGTTTTTGATGAATTCTGGGTCTCTTAACCAGAAAGCTTCAAAACGAAAAGGTATTTTTCCCTGGGTCACCTTAATATCCACCTCAAGTCTAATTGGCCAATGATCAGACCCCAGGGAAGGCATGATCTTTGCTTCCATAAAAATATCCTTGTTCATGATACCTTCAGAAACGAGGAATCGATCAAGCCTGGAAGCAATTTGATTTTTACCCCCCCTCCTGTTGTTCCAGGTGCAAATTCCATTAATAGTCTGAATGTCTACTAGTCTGAGATCCTCTATCAGTTCATTGAACTTGTCCATGAAGTGATCCATCTTCCTTATCCCTCCCTTCTTTTCTTCTAAAGATCTGATTAGATTAAAATCTCCACCTATTATCCAGTCAACTTCTGGATATAACCTACGAATGATTTTCATGCTATTTAGGAAGTTTTCTTTTTCACCGGGAGAAGGAGGTCCATACACCCCTGAAATGACAACCTGTTCTTTAGTTCCTACTATTCTACCTAGGCCAGTAAGGATTCTACTCATACTAGTCCAGCTATCTAGGATGATATCATTCGGGTTCCACAAAATTTCAATACCTCCTGCAGAGCCAATGGCATCTTGACCCATAACTTCATAATGCAGTTTATTTTTATCCAAGATTTCTTCAATTTGTTGAACAGAAATTTTTGTCTCCTGTAAAATCATAATACTAAGCTTTTCTTTTTTCAGTTTTTCTTTCAAATACCTCTGCTTACCCTTGCTATTCAGGCCTCTTATATTCCAACTGATCACAATCATTTAAAACTTTTGGAAGGAGGGGAAGAATACCTCTGACAGAGGTATCACTTTGCCTGAGTTTATCAACGTTTCTCCCACAGTCTGGATAGTTTCATTCATCGGTTTCCGGCCTCGTTTCCTACTTCTTTTGCCAGAGCCGTCCATTCCGGTCAGTCCATTCCCTTGATCGATTCCTATCATTATCTGTTTGTCTAATTTCTGCCCTTTTTTTGCCTTATATTTCTGGAATACTTCCTTGTACAATTGTTTCTGTTTCTCTGGTATGAATCTGCTATCTAGATATTTCCATTCTTGGAGTAGCTGCTTCATGATTCTCTCCTCCTCAATCTCACCTTCAACTTGATTTTCCACATCCATCAGGGATTGTATTACCGTATCCTCCATCTTTCCTTCCGTCTGCTCTCCAGTAATTTGTCCTGGGTTTGCGTCCTTACCTTTATTTTCTCCTGCAATATCCATTGGGGAATTCCCAGGGTCCTCGTCATCTTCCAGATTGACTTCATAATCTTCATTTTCACTCTGAAGAGCCTGAAACTTGTTTTGGCTTATTGTGATGCCAGATTTTCCTTGAGGTTGGGATTTTGTTCTTTCTTGACTCTGCCTCTTTCTTCTTGAGACCTGTTGGAAACCCTTATCAGTCTCCTCCAATTTCCCTGTATTTCTCTGATGTTCCTCCTGACTTCTTTTCAATTCATCCTCCTTATTTAACGGGCATTGTCTATACAGGTGACCATATTAGTGGCATTTTCGGCACCTGAAAGGGATGTGCTCATAATCTACTGGTTGTTGCCACACTTCGTCATGATACTCCACCTCAACATGATCTGGGAGGGGTTCAGCTAGATTCATGTAGACACAGATCCTCGCATATGAGTTATATTTAACTCGTTTTGTAGCTTCAGCAGCTTTCACAAAGCTCCCGATTGAATTCCCTATTCCTTCCAAAATTTCTGGGTCCGAAAATTCATCAGGGAGTCCAAACAGTCTGACCCAGATTGGGGCTTCCAACAGCTTTTCCTTTTCTGTGTTGTACCTCTCCTCCCAGTATTTCATGAATAAGCCTGCATTGTTCATGAAATACGGTCCTTCTTCAAAGACCCTATTTCTGTCTTCCAGGTTTGTGAAGATAGCTGTGAAGAACCCTTGTGCACCCAACTTCAGGTCTATGTGACCCTTAGGTTTCCACCATTGGTCAATCCATCTGTATAGCTCTTTCTCCGGTGGCCAATAGCCTATGAATTTGCAGATCAGGGCATGATCTTTCATATAGCTGTTATATCCCTCAAGCTTGTTATTGGGGATAACATATCTTGGCTTTTTTTGTGCCCTTGGTAGGCATTTTCCTTTCATCCTTTTCTGCCACAGATTGCCCATGACTGGGGCATAGTTTTCCTGCTGATTTTGCTGCATTCCACTTGCACTATTCTCCCTTGTTACTACGTTCTTGAAGGAGGGGATCTCTCCCCTCCCCGTAGGGTTTTCCATTTCCCTCTCAGCTCCTGTCTCTTAGAAGTTAACCCTAACAAAACTGAAAAAATCTGCTTACCTGACAATCATAAGCACCTCTGACCTGCTCCCCGACCTGACTGCTGCGACAAATCTTCTCACGCATTCGCCGCCGGTCTGTTCTGTCTGCTGCGCCGTCTGCAAACCCTAGTAGCGCACATCCCCCCTTGAAAAAAAAAAAAAAAAAAAAAAAAAAAAAAAAAAAAAAAAAAAAAAAAAAAAAAAAAGAAAAAAAAAGAAAAAAAAAAGCGGTTTAGGTTATTTCTTAAAATTGTGAATGATGACCAAATTCTTGGACAGTTCAGGAAAGTCTTAAATTTGTTTTCAAGGATGGGGTGGATGAGGAAGGATCCATTTCCGCTAACCTTCCCAAAATACACTCCCGTAGGGTGCGCAAAAACAAGAAGAGGACATGGAGGGAGTTATGGATCAATGCTCAAATTGTAGGTTTTAAAATTAAGGATACAGTGTTAGACTTGGACTCAGATGTGAATATACTACCAAGGAAAAAATGGGAACCCTTAGGAAGACCCAATTTGGTGCTCTCTCTGATTCAGCTACTCATGGAAAATTAGTATTATATACTCTCGATTGGAAGACTGGAAGATGTAGAATTTGACATAGTAGGGTTGAAAACTTGTGCTGACTTTAAAGTAATAGATATTTTGGGGGACAAAGACCCCTACCTGGAATTGCTTGGAATAGACCGAGCTTTTGAAAATTTTGTGATAATTGATCTAAAAAATTATACGGTGACCTTTGAAGTAGAATGAACTAGATTGATCCATCCTTTGGACCCCTATTAAGGGCCAAGGTTTACAAAGCCGACATAAGATAGAGCAGCACCCGAGTTGTTGGATCAGCTATACCAGCTGACGGTGAGAAGAAGAGAAGACTATATGAATCTGAAAACAAGAGTATCATTTAGCTGGAAATGTATTCAAATATTGGAGGTTGGATCTAATGTTGCATGGGAGGATTGACAACAGGGTGGACATGAGATCAACACCAAGCGATCAACCATGATCCATTGTATCAACTGGGTTGGTACTAAGGTACGCGAATCTCCTATTTTTAATGGCACAGGTTTTGTTATTGATTTTCTTAATGAATTTGATCCAACTATTTGGAAAGGACACAAAGTGCCCTTGCTGGATGTTTCCCTACAAGCAACACCAGCAAGGTAGTGGAGGTCTCACCACAACCATCTCAGAGAATGGCAGGAGATTAAGACAACAATAAGAGTTATATTTGAGTATTCAAAGGACTATCTGCAAAACTTTATTAAGTATCAGGGGAGTTCCGACCCTTGGCAACACCTATAGGATTGTAAGGCTAGATGGATTAGAGAAGGGCTTCCAAAGGACCTATGGGTGCACTACTTTGTACACACCCTGGGAACATTTCTGAAGACATGGTACGTAAAGGAAGAGATAGGAAGTTATAATGATGATTGGGACTATATGAAAACTCAATTTATCACTGAATTTTCCTTCACAAATAGTGATGAAATAATGATGACTGCTTTGCAAGATGTCAGAAGACTTTTTCCCACGGTAGGACAGCTGGTGGAGGGATGTATAGACTAGATCACCTTTGAGCACATATATGAATCCAAATTCCATGAAGTCATAACTTGTGGAAAGGTAGATGGGGAGCTTGATGGGGATGTCTTGGAGGAATTAGGACATCTGAAATTCAAGGAAACTAAAGGGGAATTAAGTCTTGAATATGGGCTTGTAACCGATGGTATGCAACTACTTCCTCTAAAGTTGTGAAAACATAACATTAACACTGAGGAGAATCCAAATATAGCCTCGATTGGAGATTACTCAGATGAGCATAGTACCAAGGAAATATTTGATCTTCTAAGAGAATATGAAGACTTGTTCCCTTCGTCTGTTGCAGAGCTAAAATGGATTTAGGGGGAGTTAGGGGAGCTGAAGAATGTGCTTAAACCTGATGTAAATCTTGTGAAACATTAGCCGCATAGGCTAAACCCAAGGATCAAAGAGAAGGAGAAGAAGAAGATAAACAAGATGTTGGTAGCAGGGCTTATTTTTCTAGTTGACGAGGCTCAGTGGATTAGTCCAATTTTTATACAAGAAAAAAAAGATGCTGAAGAAATTCAAGTTTGTGTGGATTACCAGAGTCAGAATAATGACTGTGTTCATGATCCCTTCCCCACCCCCTTTAGTGACGAGGTTCTAGAAAATTGGCAAGAAATGAAGCATACTCTTTTACAAAAGGATTCTTTGGTTACCACTAAGTCCATATTATAGATGAGGATAAGAAGAAAACCACATTCACCAATGAATGGGGATCTTATTCTTACCATGTCATGTCATTTGGACTCAAGAATGCACTGACAATATTCTCAAGAATTGTAATCATTTTCTTCAGGGATTATATTACCAGGTTTCTAGATATTTACATGGATGATTGAACTATCTGCAGTCTACTAAAGAAGAATTATAGTTTACTTTGAGTGATGTTTTACTGTTGTAAGAAAATGAATATCTCTCTAAATCTAAAAAGGTGCATATTCATTGTCCCTTTCAAAATACTTATGGGCCATATATTCTGCAAAGAGGGAGTCGTGTTGATCCCACTAAGGTCACAGTGATTCTAAGTATGACCCCTTCAACAAGTGATAAACAATTGAGATACACCCTTGGCCACACAGGATACTACAAGAGGTTCATCCAGAACTATGCCTCGATCACCGCTCCACTGGAAAATCTATTGAAGAAATTCAAAAGGTTCACATGTTCATATGAGTGTGAAACTGCTTTCAAAATGATAAAAGAAAACCTGGCAATTGCACCAATCCTGTTTTATCCCATTTGGAACAAGAAATTTCATGTTCATTGATGCATCGGGTATCACCCCATCCACTTTTCTACCTAAAAACTATCCATGGCAAAGAGGAATTATACCATGAATAAGCACAAAGCACTTGTAATGGTTCATTCTCTATAAAATTTTCAACACTATCTTCTAGGGAGTTCGTTCAAATTCTTCACTGATCATTATGCCTTGAAGTATTTAGTGAACAATCCTATACTTGAAGGAAGGATCTGCATATAGCTTCTGCTATTCTATGAATTCACATTCGAAGTAATTATTAAACTAGGAATACTAAACGTGGTCCCTGATCATCTTTCCTCTCTAGAGTGAGGTGAAATTGGGGGGTCATTAGATGATGAGTTTCCTCATGTTGACTATTTGAGGTTTAAGCCATACTAGAGTACTTTGATGACATTGTAGTATTTATCACCACAGGTAAATTCTCAGAGGAGTACACAATAACATAGCGAAGGCACATGGTGGTTCACATTGTCGACTACTAGTTGATTGCAGGACAACTGTGCAAGTTGGGCCTTGATCAGATATTGCAAAGGTGTGTTCTTAACCATTAGAGATAGGATGTATTTTGGTAATCTCACTCAAGAGTTGTGGGTGGGCACATTGGTCGGAATACCGTCGCGAGGGAATACACCAAGAAATGTGATATTTGTTAAAGGGTTGGAAAGCCAGCACACTGGGATGAACTCCCTTTGCAACTAGTATGGGCACTCCATGCCTTTGAGAAATAGGAATTTAAATTTGTGGGACTTATCAATCCACCGGTATGGCACTCACTTGATAGATATATTATTACTGCCATAGATTTCCTTACTAGATGGGTCCAATCCACACCAATTCAAGATTGCACCACAAACACTATCGCTAGATTCATCTTTGAGAGCATCATCTCTCGATTTGGGTGCCAATGAAGCCTCACTAGTGACCACGGGACCCACTTCATTAATGACACGGTCAATTCATTGCAACAAAACATCATGATATGGCACCATAAGAGCAACGCATATCAACCTCAAGAAAATGGTACTGTAGAAGCCTTTAACAAAATCGTAGAGTGGGGAATCACCAAGATCTTCTTGGCCAATTGAGATTATTAGGATGAATGGGTGCCAGCTACATTATGGGTTTATCGTACAACCATCAAGCACTTGCACAAGTATACACCATTCCAACTTGTGTATGGTCGAGAAGCCGTAATACCTATTGAGTTTAAAATCCCCAACTGTTTTACTACACAATTCACTCACATGATAAAAGATGAATCAATTTCAAAGTGGTTGGAAGAACTATGGGAGCTAGATGAAGCTAGGTTTCTGGTAGACTTCCACCAAACTCTTGAAAAGAAGAGGCAAAATCCATGGCAAGAAAAACACATCAAGGGAAAATATTTTACAGTTAGAGGACATGTTCTGCTATATGACAGTAAGTTCTTAAAGCATCTTGGGAAGTTGAAAATGCATTGGTTAGGACCATTCATAGTTGTGGAAGTGAAAGAATCATGAGTTGTCAAGCTGACAAAATTGGATGGAGTCCTACTCCTTGGATGGGTTAATTGTGCACGCTTGAAACCTTTCCATGGATCAACCAGTACTACACCAAAGTGATTTCCTCTCTGAAAGGGGACCATTGGTAGGTTTAGGTAGAGTTATTCAGTTCTTTGTTTTAGTATGTTAGTTGCAACAATTAATTTATTTGGTCATTGTTCCAGTTGAAGTTGGTCAAAAATAAATTTTTGTCAGTTCTTTTGGTTGCGGAAGTATCTTCACCCCTTCGCAACTATTTGTGGTCAGGGAGTCACACGTGTCATCCACCGTATCCATAATAATTAAGAAATAATTCCCTGTGTCAGTTCGAATTTGGCTAAATATCTCCCGTAATATCTCTGGCATGATCAATTCATCAAATTCTAGGCATCTGACATCATAGCACAAAAATAACCCATTATTTCCACCCTACTTTTCCAGTTTTTGCATCATCCAGATCTGGTCTAGCTCAACCATCTTCATTATTACCATGGTTAGGATCGAGTGGGGAAAGTCACTGTATTAATTAGTTAAGTGGTCTAATAAAAAATGTCATGTCGATATTTTCTATTTAATTTGTATGGAAATGATAATCTTCTCACTATCAAATGTCGAGGTGGTCAAATTGCCCAATCTAGAGTTTGTATAAAACTTCACCTGTTCCCAACCCAGTTTTAAGCCCATCGAGTTCGTTGTGTATCACCATCACATTGCATCCATGAAGAAGACTATAATTTATGTTCTAGAAATTGAATGAGATTCAAGAATTACAAAGGCAGAGCATCTCTATGGAAAATGTGGTAAGGCTATGATTGTAGACAATGATCTCTCAGACTCATTCCAGTTTCTAGCACTCAAGCGGGAAGTCTACAAAAAGGCTTTCATCAAAGACAATGAAAGCTAGTAGATGAAACTTATAGAAGACTTCAAAGGATTACAGAGGTCGATGTTGCAATTTAAGGATTCTTCTAGTATTTGGCATGATGGGAGCATCAGTGTAATGCACAAAATTTCTCATCAACATGATGCATGGAGGGTCTCTATGGCTCAAAATGGAATACCCAATCCACGTTATTGAAATCCATAGACTCATAGCGATGTCTTCTGTCAGAGCCACCGTACTAAATTCCTTTCAAAATGCTTCCAAGTGGGGGAAGAAAACATGCGACGACAATTACTATAATAGGTATGGTACCCAACGTGAAAGGAAAGGTGTTGTGATAGAACCAATTAATAATCCTAGCATCAAATTCGTTTGTTAAATGATTGCTGGAAAGATCATGCAACATGTTTTGAGAGGCAAGTGCACATTGGACACCATTTTAGTCACAGAGGATTGTGTACAAGGCACACATTTGAATTGGTGTATTTTTTTTTAAATGAAGTCTTTGATGCTTGTGAAGATGTTTATAAAAGCGCTACTCACTTTATATATGGATATATCGTTGTCACATTGGCCATGTGGAAATGGTGTCCACTAGAGGGCAGAGGGATGACAATGGTTACTGAATAATAGCCACTTGCACTCAGGTATTTACCATGGTGGACACCTGAGGACCCCAGTAGCAAAGAAATCAATGAGGCCTCCTTTGTCAAATGGTACAAGAAAATGTTGGAGGTCACCAGGTCCAAATCAAGAATCCCAATGTTTCTCCTTGATGACTACTCATAGGATATTTGGTTTGGCGTAAGCCATGGAAACACTAGGATGTAGCCAAATTGTATCAACCTTGACACATTTCAGATGTGGTTCAAAAATTTTATGCTAACAAAGGAAGCATTCCATATGGAAGTCTCTTCCTAGCCTGGGATTGTAGAGAAGTTTGGTAGGGGAATTGTATATACCTTTTTGGAGGAATGATGCCTCAACCACTACTTGGAGAAACACCTTCGACATCAAGGAAGTGGATGGCCAAGGAGACACTGAACCTGATCATCAAGAAGCTTGAGATGTGCATGCAATCCTTACAGGACAATATGGTGAATCTCGGAGCATACGTAAGTCCTTTCCATACTTTTTTTGAATTTCACAATTCAAGGTTGCCTGTTTCTTTGAATTATAGCACTGTTATTTCTTCAATTCCTGTAGTGGTCCCCCACTCTCATCTTTAACCTATAATTATGAATCCATGGCCCCTTACCACCAAACCACCATCGATCCACAAGAAAAATATTAAAACCACCTCTACCCAAGTTCTTGACCTTACTCATGAAGAATTCCATTCTCACACTAGCACATCGATCACTGAAGAAAATCCACCTTCCACTTCCCATGCATCCCCAAGTCCAAGCAATCCCTCACCTCACACCAACCTCTACCTCTACCACCATCTTAGACATACTTCCATTTAGAACTCTACCTAGTACTGAAACAGAAATAGAGGTGGACTCAGTTATCCACTCAATTACTGAAAATACAAATGGTACACTTATAGCCCATCCTTAAAGAACAAAGACCGTTCACATGTATCTTTTATCTTTTCTACTTGAATCTCCTTTGTTTGAGGGAATCGGCTAAGGATAAGTACCATAGGAAGGAACACCACAATAGCAGGAAGCACCAACAACATCAACAACACCATTAGCATCGAAAAATGATTAACTTGGGGATGAGTCAATGGAATGTGGTCGGGGCATGTTGGGTCCTTCGTTTTGAGAGTCAAATTTTGAGATGTTTGAAGTTTGACACATTTTTCCCAGAGGTAACCATTGGGAAGTCATGGAGGAGACAGTTGGATAAGGAAAAGGGACCCGCCAAAGACTAGCAGTTATGGAAGAATGGCCAGAGAAATCAAGACTCAGGAAGCCACAGTCGAGCTGAAAGGAATTTTGAAAATTGAAGAAGTAGACGTAGCCGAGTAATAAACGTGGCCAAAAAAAGAAAAAGGTAGAGCATCCAAGGGAGAAGTAGTAGTCCAAGCAAGCGCGGGGTTTAAGAAAGCTGAGGGAAAAAGACAAAAAGAGGAGAGAGGCAAGGAGGATACCAAAATTTTGTTGTGGAGCCTTTTGAGCCCACACTATCCTATATCATCTTGTTTATGTATTGTTCTATGTTGCTAGATTATGTATTATGTCAATGAGGCCTTTGATCCAGATGTACTATTGTAGCGTTGTGGAAATTAATAAAAGGAGTTATAAGGATATATGAGAAATTTTGTGTATGAATTTATGCGGCTGATAAAAAAATAAATTTGTTTGTACATGTGGAATATACTTTCTCCTTGAATACTTGAGCCGTTATGAGTGGATTTCTAAATGTTCTAGTTTTGGGTTTATTGGGTATTAATAACTCAATTCAGTTCATCCCTTAACTAACTAAGGTCACGACATGCCTTGGGTGAGACACCTTATTCTTCCTTAATAAGGTGAAAATGTTAGTGTTGTGCTAGACTACGATGGAGCCCTTGTTGGTCCCTATGCTTGAACCTGGGGTCTCAACCCATCCATTATTTTTCGGCTAACAACATCCATGCTTGTATAGGCCTAGTTATCCCTGGATCGGTATATGGTTAGATTGTGGTAAATCCTAGTAGTGTATGTTTATTGTTTTTCCTCGGAATCCCTTGGCTGGTAATGCAAGATATATGGTAAATCCTAGTTGTATAGATGAGGGTTTCAGGCCTAGGAATCCCTTGACAGGTAATGGCGGATACATAGTAAGCCTGAGGAAGACCTGGTTGGTTTCTTTGTGAGGCCCACATTCATGCTTGGAATATGGAATGGGGATGATTGGCTGAAAGAAAGATTTGGTTCAACCCTATCTATGGTTGGGTGGTACGTGGAAGTCCCTAACTTGGTTGTCTTTACATATGTTAATACAAGCTCTCTTTTTCTATTTTATTTCATGAGTATTGATGATTGTTATTATGTGGCTTTGATGGGTTTTCATCACTGTTATTGTTTTGGTTATATGTTGGTTATAAGCATGGTTTTATGACTTATTTGAGTTAAGGATCTCATCATGTTTTGATTAGTAAATGAATGGTTAATGAATATATGACCTAATAGATGATAATGCAGCTATTGTGAGAAGTCATGAGACCACCTTGATGATTCTCAAATAAGTATGATACCCCTATGTTCAAATGTGTATTTATGGCATTTAGATTACATGTTAATCATGTGTTTGCCTGAATGTTTTTCATGGTTAGGCTTGCTTAGGAAAAGTCCTTGATCAAGTTTTGTGTTAGAATATTTGTCTTTGTGCCATTTATTATTTTGGAAATTTTTATCAAGTTTTGGGTAGTGGCCTAGATCCTAGCCCTGAAAATTTGGCTCAAATCTCACATTCGCAGGCACAAAACTAGTTGAAAAAGACTACAGTCTCCGCCTTGTAGGCTTGTGCATGCGACTGGAGGCCTACAATCTATCCCCTGTAGCTTTATGCATGCGACTGGGGGTTCAGATCGGTGATAAAGCAGGTTAACTCAGGGTTTGGACACCTGGAAGGGTGGTTTAGCCCTTGGGGGTCCTATAGCACCTGAGGGAGGTCAGTAAGGTTTTGGTTTTGTTGATTCCACTTACTTAATGTGATCTAGGAGGTTGAGTCATATCATAGTATCTCTTCATCACACATTTACCTTGGTGGACTGGTAAGCTTGGGTAAGTGTGGTAGTAGAGCATTATAGAGTGGTATCAAAGCGAGTTCTATTCTCTTTGGGTGACATCCGATACAAAAAAGTGGTTTTAGAACATGGTTCAACGCTTAGTCGGGATGGGTAGAAGGTTTTTGTCATGGATGCATGTAGGTTGTATATGTGTTTGATGTGTATGCATGGTGATGGTCATTGTTGCAATTGTATTGACATGTAGAAGTTGATGATGTTGTAGTTGGGATGTGTTTGTCATGAATGCATGTTGGTTGTATATGCATTTGTTATGCATGTGAGTGTCTATGTGTTGTTCTGCATGCATTGTTATGGGCATGGTTTTCATGCGTGAGGTCATGGTATGCAGTTGGTATTTTCATGTGTGATGTCTATATATTGTTATGATTATGATTATAGATGTATCATGCTAATATGGTTTTTCTTGTAGACGAGATACCTTCCCTTGAAATACAATGAGGTATGCCAGTTAATTGTTGTTATGCACATTAGGGTTATGTACATGTTTGTTAGTCTATGGTTGTTGCGATTAAATGTATGATAGATGTTAGTTAATCAATTCAGTTTTATGCATATGCATCGGATAGTCATGAATGATAGTAACTTGTTGTTTTATGCATTGTGGCCATATGCATGATGAGTATGGTTATTGCGTTAAGTTCTTGATGTTATAGGTATCATGCTAATATGGGTTTATATGTGTATATGGTTAGGTTTATGACATTAAAGTATGAATCAATATATTTGTGATATTATGCCATACTAATATGGACTGATTGTACATATGTGATAGCCTCCCTTAAAATACATTGAGGTATGAGATTGATTATGTATCTATTTGGTGTTTGAGTGTTTAATTATAACATCTATTGGATGTTTAGTATACATATGGGGGATAATATGGGGTACAGAGGGAGGTAACCAAGGGAATAATGTAACAATGTGATGGGCCAGATTTAATAAATAAAGTGGTTAACCCACATTATGTAAAGGATCACAAGTAGTTAGGGAATAATGTGATAAGCCCATGGTACTAAATATATGGCATTTAGAGACCCATGGTATTGTATGTATGAAGCATATATAGAGGCTAGAGGCTCCCCATTGAGGATGTCAAGTATTATTGTATTGACAAGTGTATGGCTTGTGGAGTGTTCTCCTTCCTTAAGGAGTAATTGTATGGTGTTATCCTACCTCAAGGGTTTTTCTATTAATAAAGCTATGAATTTCTATTATTTAGTGTGTTATTTATTGGGAATATTTGTCATTTTAATATAATTGCAGGTTAGATCTACTACAAGTGGTATGAGACCTCTTTCTTGGGCAAAGCGGGAAGTTTTTTTTTTTTTTTTTGCAGGAATTTTTTGGGTGACAAGTTTGTAGATAAGATTTGAAATATTTCGTGAAAATTTACACTATACATTATATATATATATATATATTATATATTATATATATATATTATATAATATTCTTGCAAAAAAATACCCAATTAAAAAAAAAACCAATCCAATCGGAGTCCATATGAGGGAGATATCATTGATTTAAAAATCAATTTTTTTTTGCAGAAATTTTTCTGACGGCAATTTGTGGACGACAAATTTCTAGTAAACTTTTGTAGTTTGTGTGGGTAATTTTGTGAAAATAGTTGCAGATTTGAGTTCATCTTTAAAATCAACCAAATAAAAAAAAAACGGTTGAATCAGAGTTTGGGAGATATCGCTGATTTAAAATCAACTATTTTTCAGAATTTTTTTGTGACGGTGGGACAGCTTCAACACAAATCTGCATTTCCAGATTGCCCAAAATGAGATTTCAATCATTTACGAAGGTGCAGAATGGATGTTCCATTTTCGAAACTAGGCTATAATAAGGATTCTGATCCATATTGATTCAGTTATGCCCATTTTAAATTTTCACCAAAGTGAGTGATTTTCTTCAAAACCCTTACTCTATTTTTAAGGGTTCTAGCAAGATATTTTTTACAAGAAAAGATAATTGTCCTACAATCAAAGAATTCCTAAAAAGTCATAAGTTGACATGGCTGACAATTTGGAAAAATATAGAATGGCGTAGTTTTAAAGATGATGCGGCCATATGATGGGACTCACTTGACAGAAAGAAGTTGGTAAGCCTTCTTGATGAAGAATTTGAAAAATTCATTTTGGACAAATGGTCTCATGCTAGAAAACAGGATAATGAGAAACATAAGGGGTTATTTTATGATGCTATCTCCTTATTACATGTTCATGGATATATTTAGAAAGAGAAGATCATTGTGTGTATCAATCCTAGTGGCCAACATAATTTTATCGATATTAGTTTGGCAAACAATTTGCAAGTTCCGACAAAACACATTGAAAACACACATGTTGATAATGAGGATGTTAAAATTGATAAAGGATTGAAGATTTTAATGGATAAGTATGTGTTGCATTCTGATTTTTATACTTCAGATATGGATAATGTGGATGTTATTTTGGGATACCCTTAGATGGAATCCATTGGTACTGTCAATATTAATGTGCAGAATAAATTCCTAAAGCTTTGGCATAAAAACAAGAAAGTTACATTGCAAGATATTTCCATCAGTAAACAGGGAGGGTCCAAGGAGGGCAAGTAGAAAACGCTACAGGGACTAACACATCAGATGAGGAGTCTATGGTGGAAGTAATAATGGAAGACAAGCAACAACCACAGGCACCACAACAAGTACCAGATACCACTTAGGCTCCATCAGGTGGCGAATTGAAGAAAGATACACATCAGTTAAAACTTTAGCATATCACCACTCGTACCACCCAACCATACAACAATCAGAAAGGGGGAAAAGAATTAGCAACAAAGACAACAACCCATGGACAACACACAGAGAGGTGCGATGAAACACCCACAACACATCGACGTAGAGGAACCACTAGAAACAACTTCCATCTCAAGCGAGCGAGGCACCAACTAGATCGAGTGTTCAACTTTCTCTGGGATGGCTAGATGCATGTGCATGGTACTAGTGGACTACTTTTTTGAGTAGATCTTATTATTTGTGTTCTTCTCATGTTTCAGGAATGAAACATGTTTAAGGGGGGTGGAATGTAATATGCCTTGGGGGTATAATATGGGGTACAAAGGGAGGTACCCAAGGGAATAATGTAATAATGTGATGGGCCAGATTTAATAAAAAATCATTAGCACACATTATGTAAAGGACCACAAGTAGTTAGGGTATAATGTGATAACCCCATGGTATTAGATGTATATTATTTAGATACCCATGGTATTTATGTATGAAGCCTATATAGAGACTAGAGACTCCCCATTAAGGATGTCAAGTGTTATTGTATTGACAAGTGTATGGATAGTGGAGTGTTCTCTTTCCTTAATGAGTAATTGTATGGTGTTTCCCTACCTCAAGGGTTTTGATATTAATAAATATCTGAATTTCTATCATCTATTGTGTTATTCCTTGGGAATATTTGTCATTTTAATACAATTGCAGGTTAGATCTACTACATTGCAATTGTGTTGACATGTAGAAGTTGATGATGTTGTTTTTGGGTTGTGTTTGTCATGAATGCATTTCGGTTTTATATGCATTTGTTATGCATGTAAATGTTTATATGTTGTTATGCATGAATTTTTATGGGCGTGGTTGTCATGCATGAGGTCATGGTATGCAATTGGTATTGCCGTCCATGATTTCTATATATTGATATGATTATGATTATAAATATGTTGTGTTAATCTAGTTTTTCTTGTAGACAATATATCCTCCCCTGAACTACAATGAGGTGAATTGGTTAATGGTTGTTATGATCATTAGGGTTATCTACATGTCTGTAAGTCTATGGTTGTTGCAGTTACATGTATGATAGATGTTAGTTAATTAGTTTGGTTATATGCATATGCATTGGATAGTCATGAATGATAGTAACTTGTTTTTGTATGCATTGTGGCCATACACATGACGAGTATGGTTATTGCGTTAAGTTCTTGATGTTGTAGGTATCATGTTAATCTGGGATTCTATGTGTATATGGTTAGGGTTATGACATTCAGTTATGAGTTGATATATTTGTGATATTATGTCATACTAATCGGGATTGTTTGTGCAGATGTGATAGCCTCCCCTGAGATACATAGAGGTATGAGTTTGATTATGTCGTCTATTTGGTGTTTGAGTGTTTTATTATGTTGTCTATTAGGTGTTTGAGTGTTTGGTGTCTATTATGTCATTTATATTTTGTTTGAATGTTTGATTAATTTCATGATATGAGTATATGTCTATAAGATTTCCTAAAGGAATGATCTTGTTTCAAGATGGTTGTACTAACACATTATGTGTTAAGATAGTTGATATGTGCTTGAGTGTAAGTGAGTGCTAGTTGTAGTATTAAGATTAATAACCGTGATTTGATTGTTGATTTTGGCATGATTGTTAGTCTTGGAAAAAGATAATTAATAGACATGATGTCTTTACCTTTGGAACTTATTATTAACATATGTGAACAGTTGCAAGGAAACATGCATGGTATTAGTGTGACAAGTTAATAGTTGATTTGTTTATATAGCTAACAGCTGGGTGATGTGAAAGAACATAGTAAGACTCGATTGCAGCAACGTAAAAGGTAAAAGAAGGGAATTTGGTGAGAATTACTTTGACTATTTTTGGAGTCCGCAATTCCAAATGAATGAGTTCTTTCATGAATGCAAGAAGTCTTCTTAACCTTGATTTTCCCTGAGATTATGCGGATATGTACTATATTCGTGAACATGTAATTGAAAGGTATAAAAGTTTCCTTCCAACAATGACCGAATTCATCAAGAAATTGGATTTCCTTGATACGTGTTCAGTTACTAGGTAGTGTGCTTGGATAAACAAGGTAAGATAACCGGTGTATTGTTATATTTAGTTATACACTGACAATTATGTATTTATGGTAGTATGATGCAATGATTGTATGAAAAAAGAGACTGCCATGAAATCTTGAAGAAGGCTTGGGTTGAGATTTCCTTGGAAGCACTGGGAACCCATAAGGTTGAGTCATGGTGTTTTTTGTTAGTTTTGTACTTTCAGTCTTTTGTGATTTGGTTGTGCCTTACTTGTAGATTTTTTTAATCTCTAGTGTATGGACATACCACTTTGTTTTTGATATCATTTTTCTATTGGATTTCATGGTTTTCTTCCTGTTTGTTTCTTGTTCACTTTTCATGTTTTGAAGGTCTCAGGAATTGGTTGGGAAATATGAAAGTTAATGGAGCTCAGGAAGGATTGAATGGAACCTAACAGGTAATGTAAGAATTAGATGAAGCCCAATGCATATATAAGGGCAACTGAAGCTAAGAATATGATAGTCAATTGGACTAGTTGGTCCATTACGATAAATGGACAATGGTAGTACAAACATGAGAAAGGCAAAGTAAATAGATTTGAGGTGTCAAATGCCTTGGCTATGTTGGGAAATGTTGTTCTCAATGTTTTGCATGTTGTGCATGGATAAAGGGAGTTCTCTTAAACTTGACCTTATGATATTTGGTAATTATGTTGTGATCATGATTATGCTGATGTCTATATATGTGTGTGTGTACGTGTGTGTGTGTGTGTATTTATGCCATTATTTGATAGGGTTGTCAAGGATCATGATTGTTTTATGCTAGTGTTTGCATATATATATAAGTATGTATGTCGTTGTCTAACAGGGTCGTTAGGGATAATGATTGTTTTATGCTATTATTTACATGTATATATATGTATGTATATTGTTTTCTTACATGGTCATCAGGGATCATTCTTGTGGAGGAATGATTGCTTATGCAGGTGAATGGCCTGAATAGGTTCCTAGTATTATGAGGAATCAAGTGGGAAGAGTAGCCCTGAAAAATATATGAGCCTCAGTATCATGTGGATATGAATTGATGTTATGTGTTTATACTATGCCTATGCTTATGTTATGGACATGTAATGTTGATGGATACATCACCGGAATGAAAAAAGTGCAATCTATGACATGCTGGCACAAGCATGGATAGTGGAAAGGCACTAGAAGTAAGGTTGTCTTGTAGAGATAGTATGGTTTTTGGATGTACAATACTACTATTGTGTATATGTTGTACATGATGTACCTATGGTGTTGTATGCATGTTGTATATATAGTGTTGTGTGCATGTTGCATATATGGTATTGTGTACATATGGTGTTGTGTACATATGGTGTCGTGGGCATGTTGGATATGTGGTGTTATGTACATGTGGTGTTGTGGGCATGTTGGATATACGGTGCTTTGTACATATGTTTTATGTACATGTTGCATATGATGTGTTGTGTACATATGGTGTCATGGGCATGTTGGATATGTGGTGCTTTGTACATATGGTGCTATGTACATGTTGCGTATGCGGTGTTGTGTACATATGTGTTGGTCACTTTAATTGCTTATTCATTAAACAGTCGAGTGCCACATAAATTGTCAACCCGGGAAAGTCCGATTATTTCAAAGGTGACTACGTACTGTATGTACTCAATTTTAATAGCACTAAAAAGCTGTAGTATAAATAAATCACGCTCTGTTAAACCTTTACTCTGTGTTACAACAACTATAATCTATTGCAGGTATCGAATAAGAAATGGATAAATAATTAAAAAGAATAATTCTGCAAAAGAAAACAATGGTTGTTTTGTAACAAAGGATCAGGACGCTATCCCCAGAGTAGGAACATTCAGCACCTGTCTCTGTTATCCAGTTCACCAATTCACTCTGTAAATCCTAATCACCGGTTAGACACTCATGTAATAGCATCAATCAATTAAAAAAGAAACAGAGTTTTAGCAAAAGTAAAATAACATCAGAAACAATACTCGTTAACAAGATATGAACCGAAATCACATTTAACACACAATAGAAAGGAAATGGGTGAATCTTGTGATGAAGGTGGGCCCTGTCCTTCTCACAAGATTCCCCAAGACACAGAAACTAAGATAAAATACTCAGAACAAAACTTTATTCTTCCGTCAATATACCACATTACAGAAAAGATTCAGTCTCGTTCCTTCAACTACAATCCTTGTGTTACAGCTTGTTCATCCCTATGTGTAGATCCCCTCTCTAATGTAGATGTCTCCTCTTTATAGAGGAGACATCTATTACAAAAGAGGAGACATCTATTACAAAAGATTTTCATTATAGATTCTAGTTCAACCCTTTGTACAAAAATAGGGAAATCAGTTCCCATCAACAGAATGTTGTTACAGTAATTTAGATTATGAACGTTACAACCAATGTAACAGTTTCTTCAATGATCGATCAGGTTCCTTTGTTGTTGCAAATCTGGTACGCAAATCTCAACTATCTCCTTGAGATTTGCATGTTGTTCTTGCTATTTCAGCTTCGAGATTTGTGTTGTTCCCGCTGTTCCAGCAACTGCAAAATATAGTTCTGCCAGCTTTAGGTAGTTTCAACAATTGTTCAACAACTCAGTCAACTTCAAAGATCAATTATAAAGAAGGCATGATTATGTGTTAAATAATTAAACATATAGCAATGAGAAGAGTCACTGTATACCTTTAGAATGATTGAGTCAAAACACTAGCAAGGGCTTTCAAATATGGGTTTAAAAGGATAATATTATGACAAAATATAAGGTCAGAAATAGACAATATAGGGTCCTAACATCCCCCCCAACTGAAAGGGTCTGAAATTCATTCTCTTCTCAAAAACTATCTCATTGCCCTGATGATGGACTCACCAAGGTAGTCCGAAACGTTGGTTTCATAAATGATCACAGGTTTTCCACAAATCAAATCAAAATCAATCAGCCTGTATGGACTCCCTCTTCAACAAGTATAGAAAGTGTTGTCAACCATGTCTCTGAACCCTTGGACACTCAGAACATTCTGCCATGCTACCAGCTCCTCCTTTTTGGTCAATTTGAACTGAGCCTTGTATTGTTGTCCAGGTAGCCATAGAAGAGGGAAGTGAAAGTGATAACCAATCCATTGTTCACCACACTTTCGAATGCATTTAACGTAATTAGGTATTCGTGAGATTGCTGCCTGAAGATTGAGAGGGTTATAAGGGTGGTATTCTTGTCTCTCCTTAGGACAGTGTTCCCAGAATAGATTATTTGCTTTTATAGCTAGAGCTCCTTTAGTTTTGACATAGTATTGGAAATATTCCAAGATTGTTGCCTGTAGTTTCCTAATATGGTCACTCATCCCTGGCTCTCGTAGAATTCGTTGATATTCGGCGATAAAAACAACGGCATTTTGTGGCTCAGCTTGGATCCAAAGAAGACAGTTCTCCTCATTGTGTGTTGCTGACATAAAAGCATTATGCCAAGTAAGTTGTTTAGCCAAGAAAGAAATAAAGGCTCTTATTTGAATATCACCAACGAGAGGAACTAAACTAAGCTTCCTATCTTCAGGCATAGCCTCATTGTAAAGATAGAGTTCACACAACAAGTTCTGGTCACTATTCGGTGCTTCTGCGAAGGTCTCAATAAATTGCTGAGGTGTAGACACCTGGTGGGGTCATCCATCCTTGATTGCTTTTATTTGGAGGAACGCTAAGCGTTCTCTCAAAAACACAGAATAGTTAAAAGATGGTTTCCTAGTGGCAAGTAACCTCTGGACCAAGTCAAAGATGAGAGACAGTCTGGTTTTTGTTTTCTTGTTTTCCTTGTGTTGTGCACGAGACTGTTCAAGAACTTCCCAATTTCTGTATTCATAGTTGAGCCATAATGACTTCTGTTGCTGAAATGCCTTTCCTTGTGAGAGATCATACTCTGTCTTCCATGTGTCGCTTAGTTCTTGAAAACTGGAAGTCTATGTGTGAGCATTGCTGACACATGGAGGTTCAATCTGGGTTGTCGCAGTCTTAAAAGACTTTGGTACTGGTTTCTGCTCTGTAACAAATAGGGTAGGCCGGGGTGGTTTTATTTCTTTCTCCAAGATCCTTGAAGACCCTGTTGGTTCTTGTGTAACAGCAGGGTACTCGTTTTTAAATATAAGAGGAGGAGATACTGGACTGGCTCCAGACAACAGAACTTCAACTATCTTATAACCTGCTCGAGAATAGAGATCACCACATTCACTACACATGTATTCACTGTATTGATCTTTTTCTGCACTCTTTTCAGCTGCAAATGCTACCTGAGCTAACATGTACATATTGAGTTCCTTTTCATAGGCTTCCCTTGCCTTTGTTAACTCTTGCTGATAAGCCTTAATTTCATATTTCAAAAACTCATTTTCTTCCTGAAGGGAGGTTAAAGTAACCGGGCCTTCTGTAGTTGCAGGTTCTAGTGGAGGGGAGGATTGTTGTTCGGTGTCAACTTCATCATTTGCATCCTCAACAGGTGGTTCTTGTGTATCACATGTTGGGTCAGTGGCTGGTTCTTGTGTATCAGCCACATCTAGGTCATCTTCCTTTTTGTTTCCCAATAGGTGGTTCTTGTGTATCACATGTTGGGTCAGTGGTTGGTTCTTGTGTATCAGCCACATGTCGTACATCGTCTTGGGTGTCTACTTTAGATGAATCGATAGCTGGTTCTTTTGGAGCAGTTGCCTCTTTTGAGAAAAATGATGTCACAAAATCGTGAACGCTCTGCATTTCGGCACCCGAGGGTGAGGAAGGTGAGGGTTCAGGGCTAGGCAGAATACGGGATTTTATAATGATAGGTGGGGAATTTGGGGTAATGGCCTTAGTTGTTGTAGACGACCTTGTTCATCATCGTGGTAAGGAAGCAGGAAAAACAATGGTTTTTCTCTTACGAGCACTTTTCCTCAGGGTAGGGGGATTATCAGCAGTAGTGGCTTCCTTAACTGAGGCCCTCGTTCTTCTCTTTAGTGGGGTTGCAGCTTTCTATTGTTTTTTCCTTTTAAGCATAATAGTGGGAGTATTGTCATCCGAATTATCGGTGGGAATATGGACAATGGGAGACGATGATTCAACTTCATTAAGGGGTGGGGTCTGTTGCGGATTTTCAGTGCTCAATTGGGGTGTTTCATCTGTTGGTCGGTGATTTTCGGTAGCTTGCTGGAAGTTTTCTTCTGCTGATTGAAGGATTTCAGCAGTTCGCTAAGGATTTTCTTCAGATTGCTGGGAATTTTCTTCAGCTTGCTGGGGATTTTCTTCAGCTTATTGGTGAGGGTTGTTGAGGGGAGGGGGATTGTGCAAGGAAAAGCCTCTATTTATTAAGAGCTGAACCACACGAATTCTGTAACCTTCGGCCATGGCGGTGGTAGTGATCGAAATGCAACACCCCTGCCTTTAAATTCGACGTGCTCCCCTGGTAGCAGAAAATCTTGATTTGCGTTGAGAATGAGGTGTTTTCGACTGAACCAACGAGTACCATTGGTTGGTAATCTCGAAACCTGCGCTATATCCTCCTCTGTTACTGGAATTCGCACCCCTTGGACAGCGGAGCATCGTTCCCTCAAATTGCATGCAAATTCCAGAACCTGCTGTGAATCAAAATCCGGAATCCTTCGCAAATAATCCACCCATCCTGCTTGTAGAAAGATTTGGTATGCCTCCTGGTAAAGTTCCAATAATGCCGTTGAGCCAGGTTCATGTCTAATAACATTTCCTCCCATAGTTACTGGTTCAACAAAATACAGAGTGCAGAGCCGAGTTTCCGAGGTCGAAATAGAGTAGAATGTTTGCAAATGAAGTTATGACATGATAAAGTACAGACGGGGTGACTAGAAACTACAGCGAGAAGTAAGAAATGACGGTAGTTGGCGTGTCATGTAATGATTACAATATTTCGGTATTCCACCCCCAACTGCGGCTTGAGTGATATGGTTGAAGGTATGGTGATTTCGGCAATCATATCAATATATTCTCATTAACTACAATTTAATATTTACATCTAAACATGCATACCTTTACATTTTACCTTTGGTTGTTGCGTGAAAAGTATTATCTCGTCATTAATAGATCGATAATGGTTATAAAAAGGGTTTGTAAAGTATGAGGGTTTTTATACACAAGGTTTTCTTTATTCACGGGAAGTAATAGTGAAGGAATGTAATTATCAGGATGAATGGCTCATTCCTTTAGTAAAGAGTGATATGTATCCATCAAAAGTAATGGTTCATTCTCGGGAAAGAAATGGGGAAATTCGTGCTTCTTAGAAAAATGGAAAAGATTGGTGTTTAAGCACTAGGAATTGGTGTTTCAGCAACGGGAAATGGTGTTTCAGCAACGGGAAATGGTGTTTCAGCAACGGGAAATGGTAGGAAAATGTTGCTGAAGGGATGTGAGAGGAAATGAATTATGATCTGAAGTGACATGGAAATGTTTCCCAAGCCGAAGCTTAATTCTTCCTGTATTGGAATTTTTCTTCTCAGCCATTCGCCGAAGCTAAGATCTGCAAAATAGTTAATTGTAACATGGCAATGCTTGACAGGGATTATTAGTTAAGAGATCTAATCTAAAAAATATATATATATAAACAGAAAAACTAAGTGCATTGAGGGATAGGAGGCTCCCCCAAAAAGGCATAATGTATGTCTTTCATGCAAGTGGCTTTGAAATCCTCTTTAGAAATAGGTTGCTGATACAAACGGAGCTGATATCCATTCACTAACAATGGTGTTCTAAAATCATCAATTGTTAGGTGTCCGATTGTTCCATTTGGGAAAACAGTATCTACTTCATAAGGTCCTAGCCACCTTGTTCTTAATTTACCTTGAAAATTTTCAAAACGGGAGTCATACAGTAGAGCCCAATTAACTTTTTGGAACTGTTTATGCTTAATGGTTTTATCATGCCACCTGGTTCTTTGTTGTTGTATTATAGTTGTTTGATGGATGGCATCCAACCTCTTTTCGTCCAATTCCTAAAGTTGCTGCAACCTAGCTGTCTGTGCATCAGTCAAGTCAAGGTTAATAGCTAAAGCAGTCCTTAAGGTTTTGATTTCAAATTCCACAGGAAAAAAAACACTTTTACCATAAACTAATTCATAAGGTGAAAAACCTGTAGTGTTCCTCCAAGTAGTTCTGTAAGCCCATAATGCTTCAGGCAACCTTTGAAACCAATCCCTTCTATTCTCCTTTACCATTTTTGTTAAAATGGCTTCTATGACTTTATTCGTACTTTCCACCTGCCCATTGGCCTGGGGGTGATAAGGCGTAATCATTTTATGCTTAATGTGATATTTCTGAAGTGTATCTTTAAATCCATGAGAGTTGAAAGGAGGTCCTCCATCTGTGACTAGCTCTCTAGGCAATCCAAACCTAACAAATATTTATTCAAATAAAAAGGTTTAAACTGATTCTTCATTAGCTCTAAGGAGTGCCTTAGCTTCCACCCATTTAGTCATATAATCTGTGCAAACCAGTATATAAACTCTTTGATTGGATGGAGGGTTGATGGGACCTATAAAATCTAGCGCCCATATTTAAAAAGGTTCAAGTATTACCTGGGGGTTCAGTGGAATTTCATCCCTGTGATTAGGATGGCCCATTCTTTGACAGCTATTGCAGGCCCTAACATATTTCTTTGCATCCTTGAAAAGTGAGGGCCAATACTAACCCATTCTAAGAACTTTGTGTGCTATTATTTTATCAGCAAAATGCCCTCCACAAGGGCCACAATGACAAGCCTTCAATATATCATAAACTTCATCTTCTCTTATCCATCTCTGAATTTCCTGATCAAGTCCTGTGTGAA
Organism: Pinus taeda; assembly: GCA_000404065.3. Taxonomy (NCBI): domain Eukaryota; kingdom Viridiplantae; phylum Streptophyta; class Pinopsida; order Pinales; family Pinaceae; genus Pinus; species Pinus taeda. Next base: position 91,582 of record APFE031689127.1, read on the forward strand.
AAAGACACCCGCTTATCCAGCTGTACCTAGCACCTTGCTGAATGATCTTTATTTTCTCTCCGTGTGATAGGTGTGATGGTAGCTTCCCTGCAACTAAATAATTGGCAATGTCTGCATACCAAGGTGAGTGAGCAAATACTGGAAATAAATATTCATCAGGAAATGAATCATCTACTGGAGTGTTCTCATCAGTTTTTAACCGAGAAATGAAATCAGCAACTACATTTCTTTACCTGGTCGATCTACAATTGTAATATCAAATTCTTGTAATAATAATAACCATCTGGTAACTCGAGCATTTGTAACTGATTTTTTCATTAAATACTTAATGGCCGAGTGATCAGTATGAACAAAAGTAGTGTAACCGGTAATATAATGTTGAAACTTATTAATAGCATAAATGACTGCTAAAAATTCTTTCTCGGTAATTGTGTAATTAAGTTCAGCAGGGGTCATATGTTTACTAATAAAATAGATAGCATAAGGAAGATTGTTTTCTTCTTGACCCAAGACAGCTCCAATTGCAGTATCTGAAGCATCAGAGGATATATGAAAGGGGAGTGCCTAGTCAGGTCCTCTTAAAATGGGAGTTGTAGACAATTGATGTTTAAGTTCATTAAATGCTTTTTGACAACCATCAGTCCACTTAAATTCAGCATTTTTCATAAGTATTACAAACAAAGGAGAAGTTATTTTAGAAAAATCTTTGATAAATCTTTTATAATATCCAGCATGTCCTAGAAAACTTCTTACATTAGTTTGTGTTTTAGGGATAGGAAGAGTCTGAATTACCTGTATTTTAGCTTGATCAACTTGAATTCCTAGGAATGAGATGAAGTGTCCCAATACAATCCCTTGATTCATCATCATATGGCATTTTTCAGTACTTAAGCCCAGATGTGCTTCTATACATCGTTTAAGTACTTTCTTAAGGTTTTGTAATGCATCTTCAAAAGTCACACCATAAGGAGTAAAGTCATCCATAAATATTTCTAAGGAATCATTAAGCATATCAGAAAAAATCCCTATCACTGCTCTTTGAAATGTTGCTGGAGCATTACATAGCCCAAATGGAAGAACTCTATAAACAAAAGTCCCCCATGGACTAGTAAAATTGGTCTTGTCTTGGTCTTGGGGTGCAATCTTGATCTGATTATATCCGTTAAATCCATCCAAAAAGGAAAAGAATCTCTTTCCTGCCAAGTTGTTTAGCACCTGGTCAATAAATGGTAAGGGGAAATGATCTTTCTGAGTGGCCTTATTTAGAGCTCTATAATCTACACGCACTCTCCATTTCCCATTTTTCTTAGGTACAATTACTAATGGAGAAACCAATTCACTATCAGATATAGGATATATAAATCCTGCATTCAATAATTTTTGAAGTTCTTCCTTCACAATTTCCCTTAAATTGGGATTCATTCATCGTTGGGGTTGACAGACTGGGTGAGACCCCTCTTTAATATAAATACGATGAGTACATAATTCAGGAGAGATTCCCTTCATATCTGTGTAGTCCCATGCGAATGCTCCTTTATTCTCACGAAGTAACTTCATTAACTGTTGTGTTTCAGCATCTGTTAGGTTAGGGTTTATATTTAATGTTTTGCCAAGCTCGATTTCTACTGTTATACTTTTGGAGGAGATATCAGCTGATGTCTGAGATAAATTTTTGGTTCTAAGGTTTTGCTGGGATTCAAGTTCGAAGATTGTAGTCAAGTGATCATGTATTTCATAGTTAACCGAAGAAGGTTCAGAAATAAAATTACTAATTAATTCATCCTCGGTTGTATCTTTAAAAGTTAAGGCTTGTCTGACAGTCAAGATGGGTTGGGTCTCATCATCCTCATAGTATAACCATACAGAGTTATCATTATTAATCATAGGTGTAGCATGAGGGTAAAGAGTAAGCTGCTTGGTTTCACATTCATTAGAAATTGTCATTGATCCTGATCTATAGCTGATGAAGGCATTTTTTGTAGCCAGCCAAGGTCTCCCTAAAATCAATGGATGACCCCCCAACTTTGTTTTAGTCTGTAATACAACAAAATAGCTGGGTAGTTCCAAGATTCGACTGAAATTATCAGGTCTTCAATGACTCCTCCTTGTTTGATTGTGGAACGGTCAGCTAGTTCTAGAATGGTTGGGGTTTCCCTAATTACATTCTTTAACTGTAATAACTGTGCAGTTTCAAGTGTCATAATATTTATAGCAGCACCTAGATCTACTAAAACTCTGGAAACATAATTTTTTCCAACCTGTACTGTAACCGTAGGATGACCAGGGTCACCATATTTCACAGGAGGGGTTTTTCCTGACATTAAAGCAACTAGATCACCCATCACATGAACTGTGAGGGGATCTTTAGCTTTTCTTCCAGATTTCTTAATGCAAATATCTCTAACAGTTCTAACATAAATTGGTACATCTATAAGTGCTTGTAAGAGTGGAATTTTAACATATAAATTCTGTAATTCTCCTAAAAGATTAAAAATAGGTGGCTCAAGTGTCTTGGTAAGAGCCAGACATTCAGGAAATGGCGGCTCTGCTGCTTTAGCAGTTTTATTAGGGGATGATTGAACTGTTTCAGCATTGTTATTAGATGACTTTCCTTTTCCTGTCTCCTCTTTATCAGAGTCGGAAGAAGTAATGTCATCAATAATGGGTTCAACTATTCTCCCAGAGCACAAATGAATATCATTACATTGCATAGGGAAAGCAGGCTGGTTTTGAATATCAATGACCTGCAAAGCTTTATTGTTATTAGGGTTGGGGTTTGGTTGCACAGGCAGCTGGTGTCTCATTGTCTGGTTATTCGGTGGAGCATTTGATGGCAAGGAGAGAGATTGCTAATACTGGGGAAATTGGTTTGGAAATGGGATCTGTTGAGCTGTCTAGTTTGGGTTCCATTGATTAAAATAAGATTGTTGTAGAGCCCAGGGATTCCATATTGTAGGATCAACAAAAGGGGGATTTGGTTTCTGCATGGGTGGGAAGTTCATTTTGTTGAAGGGTGGGTATTGCATTTGATTCAAGGGCGGGTAATTTGCTTGAAAAGGATGATTAAATGGCATGTTAGAATTTGTACCTTGTCCTCGTGGTTGCCATTGCCTCCTATGTGTCAGCAAGTAAACTGCTTCAGCTTCTTCTTCAGTTGGTTACAGTGCTGCTTTTATTCCTGGTAAAGAAGGGCATTTTTGAGTCTCATGGTCCTTCTCACAAATAGTGTAAATTGGTACCTTGTCCAGTGGGCATTCCCTTAGTGGGTGTTTTTCTTTGCATTTAGAGCAAAAAATAGCCAAAGAAGCTTCTGCTTCCGCCTGCTTATTTTTAACCTGCAAGGTATCAATTTGTGAAGCAAAAGAGCTTAACATTTCAGTTTTAAATTCTTCAAGTAAGTTACCTATTTTAGCCCGTGTTGCTCCTCCACTTGCTGATTTCTGGACTCTTGAGTATGTACTATATTTGCTTTTCGGCTTGCTTGCCGCTCCTCTTGAACATCTCTTACAGAGGTTGACAATCTCGTCATAAGATTCCTTAGATATATCCCCTTTTCCAGGCATATTCAACATATCTAAGCAACCATCTCGTACCCCTTTTAACAGTATTGACTTGAGAATATCCTTAATCATATTCGGATGATCATATCGCTGCAAATTATACTGTAATCTTTCCACGAAATCTTCTAGGTTCTCGTCCTCCTTCTGAACCGTCTTAAATAATTCCTCCTTCGCTTCTCTTATTCGGCAATAGTCCTGGTATTTGGCCAAAAAAAATTCTTTCATTTGATCCCATGTTCTGATCACATGTCTTCCCAGGCTCATAAACCACCTTAGTGCATTTCCTTTTAATGTTGCTGGAAATAAATTTAACTTTTGAGAATTATTAACATAATCATAGCTCCTACATAATATATCGAATTCGAATAGAAATTTATCAGGGTCTTCAGATGATAAACCATGAAAATTAGGTAGGGCTGAGAGTGGGATGTTCTTCATAGGAGTTGCCCCTCTAGGAAGATCCCCAACAGGGAATTCCAAGGTGGAAAGGGAATTTTCTCCTCCTCCTTCCCTTCGTCCCCCACCAACAAGTCCTTCATTGTTTCCGTCCATTGGTTATTCCCCTGTCTCACTTGCTCGGCCTTCAGCACTTTCTGTAGGGCTTTCAATGTCCTGAACTGGTTCCTCAACTTCAATATCTTCTATTGGTTCTTCAACTTCAATATCTTCTATCGGTTCTTCAATATCTTGCATTGACTCCTCGATTTTTTCTACTGTCTCTTCGGCCCTTTCTGGTCCCAACACTCCCTCCGTTTCGTAATCCGTCTCGAGAGGGTGCCAAGTCTGTGGCCTCCACGAACTTATCTTCTGAGATGTTTTAGCTTTCGAAATAATGTCATCAATGAAAGTTTTCCTTCCTCCTCTGCCTTGGCCCCTGCCGCTTATAAGATTATCTTTCCTGCGTCCTTTCATGCATTCTGTACATCTAAAATAAAATCATTAATGATTTTAAAATCTTCGGTCGCCTTCCCCGGCAACGGCGCCAAAATGTTGGTCACTTTAATTGCTTATTAATTAAACAGTCGAGTGCCACATAAATTGTCAACCCGGGAAAGTCTGATTATTTCAAAGGTGACTACGTACTGTATGTACTCAATTTTAATAGCACTAAAAAACTGTAGTATAAATAAATCACACTCTGTTAAACCTTTACTCTGTGTTACAGCAGCTATAATCTATTGCAGGTATCGAATACGAAATGGATAATTAATTAAAAATAATAATTCTGCAAAAGAAAACAATGGTTGTTCTGTAACAAAGGATCAGGACCCTATCCCCAGAGTAGGAACATTTAGCACCTGCCTCTGTTATCCAGTTCACCAATTCACTCTGTAAATCCTAATCACCGGTGAGACACTCATGTAACAGCATCAATCAATTATTAGAGAAACAGAGTTTTAGCAAAAGTAAAATAACATCAGAAACAGTACTCGTTAACAAGGTATGAACCGAAATCACACTTAACACACAACAGAAAGGAAATGGGTGAATCTTGTGATGAAGGTGGGCCCTATCCTTCTCACAAGATTCCCCAGGACATGGAAACTAAGATAAAATACTCAGAACAAAACTTTATTCATCCGTCAATATACCACATTACAGAAAAGATTCAGTCTCATTCCTTCAACTACAATCCTTGTGTTACAGCTTGTTCATCCCTATGTGTAGATCCCCTCTCTAATGTAGATGTCTCATCTTTATAGAGGAGACATCTATTACAAAATATTTTCATTATAGATTCTAGTTCAACCCTTTGTACAAAAATAGGGAAATCCGTTCCCGTCAACAGAATGTTGTTACAGTAATTTAGATTATGAACGTTACGACCAATGTAAAAGTTTCTTCAATGATCGATCAGGTTCCTTTGTTGTTGCAAATCTGGTACGCAAATCTCAATTGTCTCCTTGAGATTTGCATGTTGTTCTTGTTGTTTCAGCTTCAAGATTCGTGTTGTTCCCGCTGTTTCAGCAACTGCAAAATATAGTCCTTCCAGCTTTAGGCAGTTTCAACAATTGTTCAGCAACTCAGTCAACTTCAAAGATCAATTATAAATATAGCATGATGTTGTGTGAAATAATTAAACATATAGCAATGAGAAGAGTCACTATATACCTTTAGAATGATTGAGTCAAAACACTAGCAAGGGCTTTCAAATATGGGTTGAAAAGGATAATATTATGACAAAATATAAGGTCAGAAATAGACAATATGGGGTCCTAACAATATGGTACTATGTACATGTTGTATATACAATGTTGTGTACATATGGTGGTGTGTGCATGTGGTGTTGTATATGTGTTGTACATGGTGTGTTGTGTCTAGGTGGTGTTGTGTACATATGGAATTGTGTACACATTGTGCAGGTAGTGCTATGTACATGTGGTATTGTGTACACATCATACACATCGTGTTGTGCACATGTGGTACTTTGTATGTACATTGGGTAGTCGTGGTATCATGACATGTGTATTCATTGTGTTGTACTTTATGTATGTACATGTATTCTATTGTGTTGTACATTGGGTGTAGGTGTATGTGTTGTGTTGTACATTTTGTGTAGGTGAATGTATTGTGTTGTACACCAGATGTAGGTGTATGTGTTGTGTTGTACACCATATGTAGGTGTATTAGTTTTGTTCTATTTCAAGTGTGGGTGTATGTGTGGTGTTGTACGTCAGGTGTAGGTGTATGTGTTGTATGTTGGGTGTAGGTACATGTGTTGTGTGGTTGTATGCATGTGGTGTACGCTATGCGTATGTGTACATGATTGAAGAGAAGAGAAGTACTTGGTGCTTGCTGGATGTGGCGACTGATCTGGTGTGTGTACAGAAAGGACACAGGACCGATTGATGGATAAGTATCTGTATTTTATTTTAGTTTTAATTATGCATGTGATCTATGATTTTGATTTTTTGTGGTTAGATGTGATATGTGATTTATGATGGTTGTGTTTGAGCTAACCAAATGTGATATGCTTATACATGATTATTGGTCAAAGAGCTAGTTTGACTTGTTGTGACAACAAGTAAATAGGATTGTAAGTGTACCTTGTTGACCAACTACTAATGAGGTATGATTTGAATTTATTTCAATTAATTTTGAATCTAATGGGAATTATGTGGTTGGTACAGGAAAGCATGAAAATGCCCAGTTGGGTGGTTGGAGCTAACTGTAAGAATTAGCAGCAACAACAAAAAGAAATTAGAATAGGCAGTAGTATACTAGTAAAGCACTTCAGGGGCAGGGCCATTATGGAACGTTGGTACTCAATAGTGTCCATTGATTTCCATGAGTATGATATGACCGGTATGATGGTTTTGAGGCAGGGATATGCCTTGGTTTTTGGACCTTTCAATGTGAGGAAACCTTGCCAAGGGATGGGTCACCCGAGGGACTGTGTAGCAGAGAAGGGGATGCCTGCGAAACTTGGAAGGTGTGTGACTACACAGAAGGGGGTGACTGAAAATCCAGAGGGACTGCGTAGTATAGAAGGGAAGGCCGAGAATGAATCTATTTTAATCATTATCATTTCCAGATGGAATCAGATACACATTGGGAGTGTGCCCTGGAGCAATAAGCTAGTAAGTATTCACTAAGAGGACAAGTATCGCAGGATTGTGGCATTGGATATTGCATGTAGGTTTTGACTTTGGAAGAGGATTCTGGACTTCCTGGGAAGGAGGTGTATCTTGGTATTACTTTTGAGGGTGGAGGTGTGAGCCTGTGGATTCCCTTGTTGAATGATGTGAGCATAGTATCCTTTTATTTTTTGGTTGGAAAATGTGGATATGCGTATATGTGTATATTATTGTAAATATTGTATCGAGTTGTGTTTATAAAGATTCATAGACAATACGATTATTTTCTAGTTAAAGAAAATGTGTATAATTATATGTTGTTGTTGTTGTTATTGTAAATACCGTAATGAGTTGTGTTATAAAGCTCTAGCAAATGGTATGATTTTCATGTTTACCATAGGATGTCATTGTAAATACTGCAATGAGATGTATTATAAAGCTCTGTAAGAAGTATGTTTTTGCTAGGTTATATGTGTCATTAAATACTAAGGATGGTGTTCCCCCAAGGGGGAGGGTTCTGTAATAACCCCAGTTAAAAATTCATGTAAACAAATATAAGACAAAAGTCATGGGACACGTATTCCAAGTTGAATGTTAGGAAAAACATCCTATTGGGTGTTCATTTTGGTTTATTTTGGCTAATAAAATTGGCAAAGGCATTCGCAAAGACAAAGAGGCATTAATTGGTATTTTATTTATGACAATAAAGGAAAATATAAGAGAAGGAAGGTGAGAGGTCATAGATTTTCATGAGAAGGAAATTGAAGGGAAAATAAAGGAAATTAAATAAAATAGAGGCTTCAATGATAAAAGTTCTTCTGAGGATCAGTTCATTCCTTTTTGACAATCTTGGGTTGGATCTCTCTCTATTATCTCTCTCTCTCATACTCTTGAACACTTATAGAATTCTTGGAGCAATCTAGCATTAGAGAAAGAAAGGCAAAGGAAGGACAAGAACACAAAGGAAATCAAGGATCAAGTAGCTTTAGTAGGAATATTTTCAGGTAACATGTTGCATGTGTGATTTCCTAGCTGGTTTATGGATGCATGGTACATGCATGTATGCATTTGGTTATCTTTTTGTCATTGGCATGGGTTTTGGAAGGTGTGACAACGTTTCTAGCCTTGCCTTTCCATTTCCAGATAGCCATGGTGTGATGGGGTTCTCTTACTTGGTTGAGCTGGATTGTTGGATGGTTTCAAAATTGGGTGAGGGGGTCTCAGGAAAATTCCCAAAGGCTTAGAAATCCTTGGACCAGTATATGGTGGGATATGTGATAAATACTAACAGTGGAGATGGGAAAATTCCTCACAGTGTAGGTGAAGAAATCTGAAGGAATCTATGCTTGTATAGGCCTAGTGATCCCTGGACCGGTATATGGTGGGATCGCAGTAAATCCTGGTAGTGTATGTTTATTGTTTGGCCTAGGAATCCCTTAATGAGTAATGGTAGGATATACGGTAAATCTTGGTTGTATAGATGAGGGTCTCAGTCCTAGGAACCCATTGACTGCTAATGGCAGTATCCATGGCAAAGCCTAAGGAAGCCCTGGTTGGTTTTTTTGTGAGTCCCACTTTCGTGATTGGAATATGGCACAGGGGTGATTGGCTAAAAGAAAGATTCGGTTCAACCCAATCTATGGTCGAGTGGTATGCGGAATTCCCTTAATTGGTTGGCTTTGCATATGTTAATAAGATATCTCTTTTCCTCTTTTATTTCATGAGTATTTGTGCTTGTTATTATGTGGCTTTGATGGTTGTTCTACCATTGTTATTGTTTTGGTTATATTTTGGTTATATTTTGGTTATAAGCATAGTTTTATGACAGATTTGAGTTATGACTCTCATCATGTTTTGATTAGTAAATGAATGGTTAATGAATGTATGACCTAATAGATGTTAATGCATCTATTGTGAGAAGGAATTAGACCTTCCTGACGATTCTCAGATAAGTATGAGACCCCTAAGTTCATATGTGAATTTATGGCCTGTAGATAACATATTCATCATGTGTTTGACAAAATGTCTTTCATGGTTAGACTTGGTTAGGCCAAGTCCTTGATCAAGTTTCATGTTAGAATCTTTGTCTTTGTGTTATTTATTATTTTGGAAAGTTTCATCAAGTTTCATGTAGTGGTATGGATCCTAGCCTTGAAAACATGGCTCAAATATCACGGTCGTAGGCATAGAAATGGCTGAAAAAGATTGTAGTCTCTCCCTTGCATGCTTGTGCATGTGACTGGGGGTTCGTATTAGTTGTAAACCATGTTAACTCAGGGATTGGACACCTGGAAGGGTGGTTTAGTCCTTGGGGGTCCTATAGCACCTGATGGAGGTTAGTAAGGTTTTGGTTTTGTTGATTCCACTTCCTTAAGATGATCTAGGAGATTGAGTCATATCATAGTAACTCTTCATCACATGTTTACCCCAGTAGACCAATAAGCTTGGGGAAGTGTGGGAGGAGGGTGTTACACCTCCTCTAATTTCCAATATGATCATTTATTAATGTTATCTTCCAAGGGTTAGTGCCCCTTATTTTTATGCTTGTATGTATAATTGTTAGGGTCTTTTTTCCTATGTTATCCTTGTCTTATTTTTTAGTCTTCTCATGACCTATTTTCATAATGGGGTGTTTTGGATTTCAACAATCTTGATTTTGAGTTCTTCACTTCCTCCTAGAGGTTGCTATCTTAACCCACTTTTCTTTTTTTCTTTTTTTTTTGGTATACAATCTTATGCATATTGCATATTAAAATAGTTTAAAGGATGCTTTATTAAAATAAAAGATCTCAATAAATTTACTCTAGAATTAAAAAAAATTGTGAATTTTATGTTTGAATGCATGAATAGTAATGTTTCTAAAGTATAAAATTGGATTGCAAAAGTGTGAATATTGGTTCTAGAAAATGTGAATTTTCCACTTAAAAAACATTAATCTTGACCTATATTTGAAAGGGCTTAGAGTGAAACTAGTCAGAATTTAATGAAATGGTTGTCAAATTATGGGTAAAAAGTGAAGGCCTAATTCTAATTCTACTAATAATTCAATAGGACTCAAAATCACTAGTAAAATTAATGCATGTGAAAGCAAATTCATACAAATATCCTAATGTGTTAATAGTCGTGATGGAAATATTTCTAATTGAGCTTAAGTGGCCCAAGAGTATGTTTTGTACAAACTACATGTCATTTGTTAGTATGGAAAAATTGTACATCATATGTAATTTGGGGCAGTGGTGGTGGTGAAGGCATGTGAAATACACATCTTCATACCCTATACTTGGCTCAACCCTCATGACATGGGATGAGGATAGGGTTGAAGGTGTGCATATTTCATACCTTTACCTGCCACCCCTCAATACCCTATGTTCATGTCACAAGGTTTGTAGTTAAGTGAGAAAAATGCAAACTTTTACTCACCCCAACAACCCAACCCCTACCTAGGCCCGCCAACCTTCTTCCTAACACCCACCCTCCACCCCTCTCCTAAGAATAGAGGTTAGTGTGAAAAAGTGAATGTATGCATTCTAAATTCAACCAAGTATGTTCTTCCCAATGTTGCTAAATAAATAAAATAAATATAAATATGGAATTATAAATATAGACATATTAGGATAAGTGAATTATCTATATATAGATAATATATTCTATATATATATATATATATTAATATAATATAATATATAATTATATATTATATATATATATATATATATATAATTATTATTAAATTGTTTTTTTAATATTGTTGTTTAACAAATTACCTTAGCTTAATTATTAGACATTTTGAATTTTTTAGGGGCATATTTTCTAGGTATGCTAATAGGTGTGTCTATTTTGGAATAGGACTTCTAGAATTTTAATTTAATTATCAATAATTATTAGGTGGATGGTAGGGATTTAACTTCCACGAAATATTCTAAAATATTCATAATAGTATTCACAAATCAATAGTTGATTTGTGAATACTATCCAAACATGGGCGGAGATGCAGAGAGTATTCCTGTAAAAATACTAAGAGAATTGCAAAGCCCGTGACTTAGGGAAGACATTTTTAAAATGACACAAAGAGAAGATGAGTGTCTTGAGGATTATATCAAAATGTTTTTGTACAATATTCAACAATCCAAACGATATAAACTAGATCCTGAGACTATTAGAACTATCTTTTTAAGAGGTATTTTGGATGTCTATTAATGTGTTAAATCTATTAGGACATGGATATTTGTGATTTGTGCAGAAGATACTCTCATAGTCAAGCAAGGTCTGGAAAAGGAGTTATGGATATTATCCCTAAGAATTCCAAACCTATGACTTGCTACGTTACTAAAAATGAACTAGGACATTTACTAGAAAGCTTTAAAAGTGAATTGTTTGAAAATTTGAATTTACAAGTAGATTTTTTGCAATTTGAAAAGACTCAAGAGGAAGAGAGAGAAGTACTTTCTATTTTATGTCCTATATGTAGACAAAAATTGACACTTACGATAGTGTCTTGTATATGTCACTAATTTATGTGTCATTTATGCAGAGAATCACATGATTTCCCATCATTACCTAGCTTGAAAGCAATCAACCAAGGAGGAAGTAAATCGTCTGAGAAACTACATGCAATAGGAGAAAAGAAACCTTGGCAGTCTGGAAGCTCAAGTATACAATCTAATCTTGCACCATATTCTTCTAATTTTCTTGGCCAACTGAATTATTTTCAGTATTGTAATTACTCTATGCCTTGGCAGGGATACCGTTAACAAAATGGCCAAAGTCACCTTTGGAAATAAGGTTGGTGAGGGCCTCATTATGGAAATATGCCAACTTTTCCCTACCGTATGCCACCATAGCGATAATTCCCCATGCCATATCCATTGTATACACAAACTCAGCCACCCCAACCTATTACTTTTCCTCAACAAATGAAACCCTCACCACCTCAATTACCACCTTCTCAGCATCCTAGACCTACATAGTTTCCTTCCCAACTGGTACCCAACCCTAATAATAAGGAACTCAACATATTTTTAATGTTGAGCTAGCACCATTTCTTATGTGTCATATCACACTTGTTGAGGTGCGAGACATCTAGCTAAGATTGGGAAGAGTTTTGAAAAAAGAAAAAATCACCTTGTCATAATTGTGAAGAAAATTGAGTACAAAACTCCTCACCACAGACATAGTGATTCTACAATATAACCTAGTTCCAAACATTCAAACCCCTAACTATCTTTTAGTTCACCTCCCTATATTGAGAGGTTAATTTTGGAGTAATCTAACCCGTTCCCTAAATATTACATGGTTTTTGAGCTTCGGAATATCTGTATTAAATTTCCCTTGTTTTAGGCCATAAAGGAAATTCTTATTTACCCCAAAAATATTATGGAAATTTGTATAAAGAAACTAGGGAGGAAGAGAGTAAAACCACAACCTGTTCAATTCATTTCTAAGACAACTGACATAATGTCAGGATAAGCCTTAGTAAAAAAAATATAAAAACACTGGTAATCTAGTTTTTTTATCCATATTAATGGTATTCTTGTCCCTAATGTTCTAATTTATCATGGATCCTGTTATCACTTAGAACTAAAAGTTTGATGCATATAATTGTCTGTCCTAGTCTGATGACAAAGGCCTGTGTTAAAGTTGTTTTCATTTTATTTTTCTCACTTAGGATTTGGAGTTTTAAAAGTTTTTTAAGTTAAATCATACTCCACTCCTATTGGTTCTCCTCCACCCATCATTGTTCCATAGTCATGTCTTGTCTTATCCGAGTCACCGTGTCTTTTAGTGATTTCGCAGCGTAATCTCATTTGCCAATTTCGGAGCGCAATCATGGTTTAGCAGTTTCATAGCGCGTCATGATTAGGCAGTTTCGCAGCGCATCATTAAAAATTATAACTAACAGCGCTGCGAAATCATGGATTCGTGCATTTCGCATCGAATCTTTCCCGAAATGTCAAGTCCGTGGGTGAGTCATAAATTGTGTCTACTCATGTCAGTTTGTGTACCTCTTGTATCATGTTTGAAACACTCATTGGCCACTACTCCACCAATAGACTGTTGATACGCACAGAAAATATCATTCCCAAGAGATTTGACCGTGCATAGACCTTAATGATGGTCGTAAGTGCTGCATGAGTGACAAGTCTGCTTGATTATGTATTGAAGTGTTTCAATTTGAATTTCAAGCGAGGCTGATTTCAAGCGAGCCTGATTACAAGTGAGGCTGAATTAAAAAAGGAGCTGAATCACCATTTCGACCGGAGCTGTTAGAATTTGTGTGTGAATATCTCGAAGGGAAAAATGGAGAGAAAATAGCACAGATCCGGTAAATGTCAGAGGACTGAACCTGAAGGCCTGGACATAGCGTTAAGGGATGAAGGCGTGAAGAAAGCGTTCAAAGATGCCGGGTGCTGGAACTTTTGCAAAAAGCTACAAGGAGGACATGCACAGGTAACTAAGGAATTTGCGCTAAACTTCACTGGTTTAAATTCAAAGATAGCTATGCTAGAAGTACAGGTTTTTCCAGAAGTAATAGCTGCTGTAACAGAGATCCCAAGAGGACGGGAAGAATGGTTTAAAAATTTTAAGTTTGATATGAATCCATGTAAGGAGTTTTTAAAGGAGGCATATGTAAATGAAGACTTAACAAAAGCAGTGCCTAGAAATTATGTCAAGGAACATTATGCTCTTCTTCTCACCTGCATACAGAAATATTTGACCTGTGAAGGAAGGTACAATAAGGTCTATTCTTACCATTTTAAATTGCTCTTGCATTTCACCGGGAAAGTCTCCATAGACATTCCTTTCTATTTGTTTCGCAGTTTGAGTAAGATGTGTGATAAGGTGCAGCTGAGGAAAGAGGACTGTGAAACTTCTTTATTTCATCATGGTTTGATTAAGTTGCTAGTTTTAGATGGCCTCCAAAAGATAGGCAGAGACTGGAATTCGTTTATTTTCATGGTTGGATTCCAAAGCAAGACTGGCCTTACTCCACAACCAGCCAGAGAATTCACCATAGTTGAGCTTCAAAAGGAAGTAAGAGCTAAAAAGCAAACCAAGCCACAGCTACGAAAACCAGTGAAGCCACTAATCATTCAAGAACAACCTCAGAAATCAACAAAGGAAAAAACTCAGAGTAAGAAGACTGTACCCGAAACAAGCAGATCTGAAGCAGTCTCAAGGGTAAGGACAAGAAGCCAAATAAATAAGGAAAAAGGTAAAGCTATAGCTGTTGAAGAGAGCCCAGTGTCTAAGGCGAGCTTGAATGATTTATTACAGGCCATTGAATTCGAGCAGTCTGAACCAGTTCATATTGATTTGTCACAGTCACCGCAAGAAAGTATTAAGAAAACCAAGGCCTCAAAAAGGCTTAAATTTGATGAGCCAACTCAGGAGTTTGTTTTAAACCTAGAAAACCTATGACAAGAAGATTCCAGCAAGCACAGGAAGCACTGCCCAGAACAGAGGAAACAGGGGAAGGGACACAACATTGGCAAAAGAGCAGCACAAGCAAAACATTCCTTACATCTAAAGAAGACAATATAATAGACCTGAAGAGCCAATTGGAGTCTGCTAAATATGAGATTGCCAAACTGAAGAGAGTTGTTAGAGAGTATACAATCGTGCATGCAAATTATTGTAAAGCTGCGTGGAAAGGAAGTGAAACCCTAGAAAACCAGTTGAATTCAGTAGTGGATGGCCATGCACAATTTCATACATGGACAGTACCAGCAATCAAGGAGGCCAAATACATTAGAAGGATAAATATGAAGCTAAGAGCTGGGAATAGAGCTATGAAGAAGAAAATTGAAGACCTGAAGGCACAGCTAGGCCAATTAACTGCTAAATGAATTTTATTTTCAGGAAAGGTTTTGTTCCAAATTTTTGTTAAATTAACTTAGTCTTATTGTTTTGAATACATGTAAATCCCTACTATACATATGAAAAATCAAAGGGAGTTTTTGGCAATCGAACGTTTGGGTGATAAAGATTTCGGGTCAAAAGCAAGCTGTTTCAAATAATTCAGCAGTTTCGTAGCGCGCTACGAAACTGCTGTAGGTGATGATTTTAACGCAGACAGGCAGTTTTGTTTTATGAACGGGAATTTTGAAAGAGAGACACCTAAATGGTACGCAAGACATCAGATGGAGCTACAATAGCCATTCAGACCAAGACAGGTGTACATTTAAAAAAGGTGGAATGTTTTAACCCAAGTCTAAATTTTTGTTATAAAGCCCCTTTATCACCGTTCAAAAGGCATTAAATGATTTGCATACAAGGAATTTTTGCCTGCACACATGTCCATCAAAGCAACCTACAACACATCAAAAATGTGGCAGTGTTCCATATCTTGGGTTATTAAAGGCTAGAAGACATGCTGTTATACATTCGAACAATTTAAGGAAAAAGGAGCCGAGAAGCAAGGGACATCTCCTAATACTACTGGGCAGTTAAAGATCCAGCGTTCAAGTCAATATGGAGTATTAAATATCCAGCTCATCCAAATCAAAAGAGGACCAGGTGTCAAAGAACAGGGAGAAGCCACTATTGCATGGAAAATGGAGTTAGAGTCATAGTTAATTTA